>PPHD01001548.1:1707-16147 GCA_002909625.1 Bambusicola thoracicus | reverse complement strand
TTTTTTTTTTTTTTAAATGCACACGGCTGCATTTATGAAAAGTTTCCACTGCCTTGAATTTAGTTACCAAGGTGATACTGTTAAATAAGTAGGTCGCTCCGAAAGTAATGGCTCCTATCTATTTCCACGGAAACTACAACAGATACAAAAAGCACAATAACCCTATTTGATAGAGCAAGTTCTCAGCTACAAACCACTACGTGTCAGCACAAACACCACCATTAGTTGATTCATGTGGATGACCTGACTGAGATGTTCTTTCTTTCATGGTGTGATTGCTCTGCTTGTCTTTCATGTCACTGTCACCACTGTTGGAATATACCACCCACTGCCTCATTATCACACTAATTTAATTAATTCTCAGGTTCAGATCCAGAAACCAAATAACAGTGGAAATATTTGCTTTCATCCTTCACTGTGTGGAAACTTTGCAAGTCACAGTGTTGCACTGAAATGATATCCTTGACTTGTCTTGGGTACTTAAGGCACCTGGAGGCACTGACCTGTTAATTGTTCCTGTTAATACAAGTCTTCAGTGTGAGCGTGGAGATACATAATTTACAGATAAGATATCCCAAAAGTAATGATCATGATAATCTGAAGAAATAAAAGATGAGTAATTAGTGAGTGGAGATGTGAAATCAAAGGTGCATCTCTGTCCATAGAGAAAGATATGATCATTTAGGCTACAAACCCACTAAGAAAAATCATTGATATGTTTTACAAATAATTAAATAAAGCAAGAAAGCAATGTGATACTTCTGCAACAGTTTTTGTCATTTTTCTCTCTCTGTATTGTGAAGAGTTCCTGCAGACTTCTCTTTGAAAGGATAAGTCCTACACCTGAAAATATATTTTAGAAAAAGCAAGGGAAATATTGTGGTTTTGTGCTAGACACATGTGTAATCGACGAATGCATTTCACCATAAACTGCCTTCAAGAATTTCAGCAAAACTTAGTATCAGTTACCTTATTCCAATTCAAAAATATTACTAAAACCAGAAGTAGATACAGAATAGGTAGAGATTTCGACTTTGAGCCTATCTCATATCAACTGTATTGTGTAGAATCCTAGGATGTGTATTTAGAATTAATATTTCTTTGGTATCCTATGGAAAATATGACAGAGAATCTTGTAGTACCTTTGTTTACGTAGGTCAGTATAGAACAACCAACTGATATTTTTGGCAGAAATTGTGCAGATAGAAATTGAAATTGAGACAGCTAGAAAATAAAATAGATAGACTGAGATAGTACACCCATGCTTGGTTCACAGTACTATTTCCTATCATATATTTACAAGCTAAAGAAAAAAGAATTTCACCGTGGTCTGTAAAAGTAGCCTTACCCCAAAGATTTTCTCCCCTCTGCAAAAAATTTCAGGCAGAAAATCACAAATCAATCAGTTGATTACACAGTAAAATGCAGGAAATGATTTTATGAAGCATTTTCAAAAAAGTCAAAAATTTCAAGTACCCGCGTTAATAATTTTTTCGATTTAAACTAATCCAGGGTTTTAAATATAGTAGTTATTTTTAAGATATAATTGTTGTTTAGAAATGATACTTGTCTCCTTTTTTTTTTAATTTTTTTTTCTTTTTCCAATAAAAACAGTCTTTTAGGAATAGTATAAATAGAAAAAAGCTGAATGTGGCAACTGCGTTCATTAATAGCAGTGCTGGCTTTCACCAGCCTAACAGTATTTATCTTTTTGACTGAATGAGTAATCCGCAACCTAAATTGAACCCAGCTGTCTTAGCCTGTTACTTAACTGCTGCAGTTTCTGGAATAAGCATGTGTTCAGCAGAAGCTTCCTGGAGATTATCCATTCCACTGAACAGGACATTGTAAAACTCTGATACATGCTTTACCATACTGGAAGTATTCATTTATAGTTTGATGATCAGAAGTCTAAAGTTGATTCAGCTGTATTCTAATTCTGATACATTATGTTTGTTATTACTCCTAGGATCTTTTCTTTGTAGGTCATCTACTTTGGTTTTTAGGGACTAGAGTCACTAAAACTTTCTCAAAGTAAACATTCTTAGCTCTTTGTAAAGCAGATGGAAGCTGGCACAAATACTGGTCAGTATTTCTGAACCTTTAGCTAAGTATGTGCAAAGCTATGCTACCAAAACTGATTCTTACTTCTGAAATACATAAATAAATAAATTTTGAATTTGCTGGGGATAAGTGAAAGCGAAGGCTCCAGAGAACTGACTTATTAGAGTCTCTGCCACAGAGAGAGCTCTCTCCCTGTATTAAAGGGAAGAAGAGGAGAAAATTAAGTGAAAAAGGGCTCAACAAGCAGTTTGTAACACTTCATCTCTACCGCTCCCTCATGGTCACTCTGCCCCTGCTCCTTGTGAGTCTCACAGGATGCTGTCCTCCCCAAATGGATCCTGCATGGACTTCCCACAGGCTACAACTCTCTGAATACTTCTCAAACATGACTCCATACCACAGGGCCCACCCTTCAGGCACTGCTCTGCACAGATTCCCCTCAGGTAGCATCTCCCCCAGCTCTCCTGCCCTCCCACGGGCAGCAGCTCCAGCTTGGGGAGCTTCTGCAGGGGCTGTGGCCTCCTTTAGGCCTCATCCACTACTGCACTGTGTGCTTCTCCACGGCTGCACGTGGAGATCTATTCTGCATAGTGCCCATGGGCTTCAGGGTGACAGCCTGCTCCTCCATGGTCCTCTCTTAGGCTGTAGGGAGCTTCTGCTCTGTGTCTGGACCACCTCTTGCCCTCCTTCTGCACCCTGGGGTCTGCAGGGCTGTCTCCTGTGGTATCTTACTCCTTTCTCCCAGTTACTGTTGCAGAGCTGTTTTCTTTTCTCAAACTTGCTCTCTCAGAGACACGCTCAGTGTCCCTCATGGCTCATCTCTGTCAGTGGCGGGTCTCTTTTAAAGCATCTGGAGCTGCCTCTAATCTGACATGGGGCAGTGCCAACCCTGGAGCCCCACTGCTGCCAAAACCTGGCTACATAAACCCAATGCAGGAATACAGGAAAGTCCTGTTTGGAATAATTTCATGTGCTATGAAGACTTAAAAGCTGTCTAAAGCATTTTTCTGTTTATTCAAACAGATATATGCAAATGAAAGTTACTTTTAAATTTACTTACTTTATTTTTCCTTATTACTGTTGTTTGTTTCAATTGCGTTTGTACTCCTCCAAGACTTAACCCAATAATTGTCTGAAGGGAGTATTCCCACTGATCACTCTCCTTTGCAGAGTATTGTTTGTGTGGATGGTGGTTTTAGATTTCCCAGCAAAAGCCACAAAGTCATTATTGTCTCATTATCTTCATCCTTTGGTCAGCTGTGTTCTACTACTTTAAAATGTATTTATTGGAAGCTGGATATTTTGAAGTAATTAAATGTTTGGTTTTTTTTTTTGAACACAGGATTATTTAAAGTGCCCAATCCCTGTGAGTTGAAATTCAGATATATGGCACATTCTACACAAGCAACATATCTCAGTTGCTTTACAGGCACAATGTGTCAAAGAAACCCAATTAATACCAAATATTTGTATTTAATAGTTAGGTAAATTAAACTTTTATGTACAAGTACAAAACAAATAGCCCTTTTCCCCAGTTTCATGGAAAATGAGTAGTGTGCCAGTCACTCATCTTGGAATTGCACTGTTTTTTTGATCTCTCCCACTGTGTCCTTAAGGTGAGTCTATTACCACTTCATGCAGAGAAAACCATAGCCAGAAGAAATCATAATGAAAAAACTTTTTATACAGTGTAGTGTGGGGATGCTGTGAAACTACCAGAGTGTAGGCAGTATGGAGTACCTTTGAGGTAAGTCATTCTAACTTCTTGCCTATGCACTTAATTGTACCCATCCCAGTCTTCCTCATACATTCTTTTAACTAGAGAAGAATGTTTTCATTGTTTAGGGTTGTTTTTTTTTAAACAGAAAGTCAAAATGCACATTTTTATTGCAGTGGTGTGCAGATTATTTTGTACCATCCAATACAGTCTTTTCTCTGATATTTGGACTTCCTGCCCTACAGGATTTTTCTAAAATTTGCTTTGAATTAATGAGAAAGAAGAAAACATTTAATGGACTGTGATTATTCAGATCAGATTTCTGTGCTCCAGAATGAGAAATCTTTTTCAGTGGCTACACAGTAAGCTGATTTATTGATTTACCGTACATTTCAGTTCTACTAGAGGATCCATGTTTTATTATGCAAAGTTTGATTTTTTGTGGACTGAGACAAAATGGATTTCTAAGACACTATATATTTTATCAATAAAAATAAAAATATGGAGAAAGTGATCTGGGGTTTTTTTGTTTGGCTGCTTGCAGTAGTTTGGTGAATTCAATGAAATGCAATAAAAAACAAAGAAAAATAAAAAACAAGAAAACACTGTTCCACTACAAATTATCAAGTTTTCTTATTAACTGCTATATTAAGCAACTTGTAATCGTGTGCTCTGAATAAATCTTTTTGATTATGCATGCCTTTGTATTACCTAAAATCTGTTTTACATAGTTGTCACCTACCTGTATTGGCATTCTTCTGCTTATTGCACCCTCCCTCTTTCAATTTGAATTTCTTTCTTGAAGATGTTGCTATGGCCATGAAAAAATGGTGTATGTTTACTCCTTTTTAGGACAAATGGAGATAGTAAGAAGAATACTTTTTAGTAGTTTACAAGGAGCATGCCTAGTGCGTAATGGTCAAGTTTGAGTTGGATTTAACAAAATTATTATAGTTACAGAGTGCTCCATAATATAAGTCCAGTTTTGCCTGAAATACATACAGCAGCACTGGAAAAATATCTCATTCTGATATTAAGATATAAGAGCATAAGTGTGTCTCAGTCACTAGCTCGATTTCACCTCTGACTCTTCCTGATCTATTTGAATGCGGAATGCACTTGTCATGGACAGCAAGTCATTACTGCTTTTGGGTAGAAATCTGTGACTTTTATTTCCTTCAGACTGAACTATCAGTGACAGTTCCCTGACAACTGATGTCAAGTATTTTTCTGAGCCTATCATATTTTCAGTAACTGGAGAACTTTTTGCTCAGGCAGAGATGGCAACATCTGATTAGTATGTTTTATTTCTGAAAGCAAATTATTAATTGATAATTATTTAATACACCGTCTTTTTCCTCTGCATAATTTTATCTGTACATAATATGACTCCTCGACTAGTAAAGTCTCATGGAAGTGCTGTATTTCAGAGCTGTGAGATGTTTATTCAGTTGTATAGTTTCACTTTGGAAGTCGTCCAAAATTACATCTTTTATGACATGTTTATTTTTTATCTATTTTATTTTAATCCTGAATCCTACTTAACAATACCAGATTTCAAGCTTAACTGAGAAATAAAAATTAGGCAGATTCCTTTCTCTAATGCAAATTTTAATAATTTATGTTTTACAGTCCATATGTCCTTACACTTGGATCTGAAAGCAGATGTAGTGGAAATCTGTTTCAGAAGTTCCAAATCCTGTTTACCTTGCCCCTAGCCCAGAATGTGTCCAAACTTTTACAGACTTTTAAAATCTCCCTATGTCTTTAGTTCTGTTTTTTGTGGATGACCAGCTGAATCTTAGCCTTTAGACAGTGGAGAAGCTGAGTACCTTGCTTATCCTACAGGAAGACTGGGGTTGAGGAATTTGATGTTCATTTGTCTGCTTTCCATAAATAGATTTTTGTCTGCTTTTCCATTTGCATTTGTCTGCTTTTTCATAAAAAGATCAGTGCTTCCTGCTTTCCACACAATGAGATTTGATTTCATACTCACTGCAGGGATGGTCATCTTTCTTTTTGTGGTGAATTCATTGTACCTTTCTTCTTAAGGCACCTTCCTCTTCCTGTCTTAAGATGCTCATTCGGAAAATTGGAGATTTCTTCTTGAGGCTTCTAAGACTCAATATCCCATCTCCTATTTTTCTTCAAAATCTTGCAGTCAACAAAATGTGGATGCTATACCTAACTTGAGAAGCAGATGTAGCAAATGAAGATTTAATCTTTTGAGTGACTGGAAACATGACTGTAAGATGTAATTTTCCCCTACCTTGTGTCACCATATGGAATTTGGAAGGTTTCAATCCAGAGAGCAAGGGAAAGTGAGGTGGTCAACCTCTGTAACATCTTCTGCTTGAAAGACTTCACGTCTGTATTGTTTTTATTATACTGAAATGTTATTTAATGCTAACCAACATTCTACAAAGAGTTTTAAATTTAGCATTGTAACAAGAACCTAACTAAAGCCATAGGAAAGCACTGTTACTGAAACTTTTCTTTCTCTATTCCTTTCCCTTAACCGTTCTCTGAGGACTTGGAAAACTGCTAACGGAACTGAACTCTGTCTGTGAAGGAAAGGTGAAACATGAAGAGCAAACAAGACTGAAAACTGAGCTCACTGTGGTGGATGTGTATGTTAGTGGAACTTTAAATGGTCTCCAGATGAGTTGATGGGCATGCTTGCATTTTCAGCAAAACATCATGAACATTAATTCATTCTGCCTGACACCAGAACCTGCTGGCATCTTAAGAGCAAAACGTGTTTTAGCAGTAATGGCAGTAAGACAAGAAGAGAAGAGAGAATTAAAAAAAAATAAAGTCTAATGTTTTGGCTTCCTTACAAGGTATTTAAATGCGTTCTGTGTCAGCTGGTTACGATTAACTCTGTGCATTTTCAGTAACTGGGTCAAACAAGTTTTGGAGACATCTGCTGAAATGTAAGAGAAGGATTTACAGAATATGTGTTGATGTATACAGGTATTGTGACCAAAAGGATACTCTGACTGTTTTTCCTGTGCCTTTGAGCATGAAATTCTTGTGCTCTTCATCATGATGGTATAGCTAGGCCCCACAAAGCAGAACAGCTGTTCATCTTTTTCAGAGGGGAATGTCTGTGGCATAGCATTTGTTGAGTCTAACTTCACCCATGTTTTGCTTTACACTAAGGAGCTGCCTGTAATTTCCACTGCTTCCATGAAAATTTGTGGATGGGAAATTCTACTAGAAAGTGCATGTAATTATTCCTGTAAAAGTTGCTTGCAAAAAGGGGAAAAGCCTGTAGAGAAAGAGACAGGGAGATACAGTTGAACAAATCCTAACAAATCCTCTTTCATCCACTCCTACACTACCATCCCAGATATACTTCTCTGTTTGTAAGAGGTGAGGAAACTGTAGCAATGAACTAGGCAACATGGGTCAAATTCTAGGATGGTTCTCCTCTGCAGATATCACTTATATGGCACGTGCATCTTATATAAGTGAAATCGAAGGCTGTTTTGCTATTGATTACAGTGGGAGAGTGGATCGTGAAGATCTCCCTGAGGATTCTGGATGCAGCTTTATTCAGGTCCATCTGTGCAAGGAGAAATCCTCAGCTCTGACAAGCATACTTTGCTAAGCAAGGATGTATCATATAATTACTTATGATACAGAGAAAAACCTTATGTGTTTATTGCTCTTACAGCTTCATCTGCAGAGCTAAAAAGTAGAACAACTCCATGACATCCGGGATGGATTTGTGAAACATTAACAGGAAAAAAAAAAAAAGAAAAAAGTTACTTCTGCCTAAAGTTTCTATCCTTAAATTAAAAAGAAAGAGAGGAAAAGAATGCTAATTCCCTCATACTAATTCCTGGTTTTGTTACAAGTTGAACTTTTCTGTTTTAATACTGTTGTCATAATCACATAGACACCTTCACGTTTGTCAGTGTTTCAGTGAAATGGCATGGAATTAACACCAGTCAGAATCTCTTTAACTGAAGTTTATTTTAAAACTCTCGTAGGCATGATAAAATCTATTTGTAGAGGAATGAGACAGCAATGTAAGGACAAAAAATGGAGGTGTGATTATGTCGCAGCTAGTTATATCTGTATTAGTTAAAATCCCTAGTAGACTCTCCAGATGCACTTGCTCTCCTTCCAGATAAACAGACGCTGCGTGTAAGTGAACAGCTTGTGTGAAGAACATCAGTCTGCTAATTAAACTCTGCATTAGTTTTCACATTTATTACATCTAATCACTTGGGGAATATAATCCCCATAAGTATCTTGCAAGAAGGAGGTATACTTGTAGAACTCCAGATCTGCGACAGACCCAGAGCAGTGAGTGACTCTTGACATCTGGGTATCTCCATATCTGGTTTAGAAAAAAGCACTTGACTTTATTATTCACGTATCTTCCATAACAAACAGAAGCAGTAAATCATCTCCAGTTTGATGAGTCTTTGTAATAGTTATAGTTAAAGAAGAAAATTCTTATCTTAAAATATTCCAAAGACAATTATTCAAGAAGTGACAGGAGGACCTCTTTTCCTTTTGTTTTCTCTGTTATCAACAGCTGTTAACAGTGGGTCTCAAATTAACTACTTGGTGACACTGAAAACTCATTAATAAAGCAGTCAGTTAGAAATTAAACATTAATAATATTCCCCTTAAAGATACTGCATTGTGCTTGTTGAACATGGTGACAATGGATTGTGATCATAGGAATTACCTTATGATGGAGGCATCATACTATGTAGCTAAAGATTATCTGAATTTCTTCAGATGACAGCGGTATCAACACTTGTAACCAGAAGTTATTTTACTTGATTTTTTTAAGGCTGAGTATTTTAAAAAAACAAACTCTTTTCTGTAGGCCTCATTTAAGGAGTACTTCGCACAGGTTTTGTGTGTGCCACACAATTAAGAATTGCATCCTTCTTATGTTGATTTTTTTAATCATTCTCAAACACGGGAGTTCACTACTTCGTACATTATTTTGTACAAGTATGTAGCACTGGCTTCCATTAGTGCTAACAACTATGGTCAGTGGCATATTTCTATATGGATACACAAAGGAAAAATAGTTAAGGGTTGGATAATTTCGTGTTCGATCACTTATTCCTTCAAGGAGGAGGGCATGAATTTCGATATTCTTTTCTTCAAGTAGAGTGAGGCATACCTGGTAGCTAAATTATGCCAGTGTAATGTCTCTGTGCAGCTGTGAGAGACAATGCTTTGGACCTGCAGGCTGCAGATGGCATACTAGGATAGTCAGGAAACATCTTAGTATGTGTTTTAAATGGCTGACTGTATGAAAACTCAGCTGAATGTTAGTCAGCACCCTTGAAGCTGACACTGTATTTAAATTTGGAGGACAGCAGTTTGCCTGGGCTGCAGGTTGCTAGATGACCCTGCACAGCACCCTTTCTGCCCCCAGCAGTGCATGCAAGCTGCTGCTTTGCTTTGTTTGGTTTGAAGTGACATTTTCCATCAACAAGGAAAAGAATTAGACTGTTACTCCTAAGTGGCATATTTAGGCATTACAAAGGAAAATTCTGTGTATATCATGAAAATGCTCATTTCATGGTCTAAATGAGGACAGTCCTCCCACCCCTATCACCTTTGCAGCAACCCTGGCTATATACCCTAGGTATGAGCTGACACAGTTATTGTACTGGTGTAAAACAACTGGAAAAAATATTTTGTTAGTTGTGTTGCCTCTTCAGAGATTCCATAGCAAATTAAACCCAAACTCTTAGTATCTGTTACACGATACTTTTAATCTCTGAGAGGCTGCAGAAGAATAGAGTTTTCTATTATCAGAATTTAAGGGAATTGTATAATAGATATCTTCTTGGAATCAGGAACGGAGTGCTGCCGAAACAAGGTGTGTGGGTATCTACATGTGTAATATGCATCCGTCATTGATGTGTTAGCAATGCCCTGTAATTAACATGCAAATATTTAATACAATGAAGCAGTTTGCTAACCTGTTTAAGTTCTGCACGTGTGCTAGGAAATATCATAGTGCAAGTAAATCAAAGGAAACTAGTAGATAGATAGATAGACAGGCAGATAAAATTGATAGTTTATTCATGAAACTTGGTAAAACTTCAGGCATGCTCCGTCTTTATAAGACATTTGAAATGAAATAATATGAGTCTAAACTGAGAGAACTGCAGATTTCTTTGAATATCAGTAGGAGGAAGAGTGTTAGGTTGTGAGAAAGAAATTTAAAATTGTGTCTTTTAAGTTCTGTTTTTCCCTCCCTTTTTCCAGTCTTACTCAGAAAACATGACCAAAAAGACTGGTCTTTGATGTGAATCATAAGGATCAATCTCCATTGCAGAATTACCATGTGAATTTTCTGTATTCCATATATACACAGAAACTTTATCCCAAAAGATGATAGTGTTACACATCTGGGTTATATTCTGCATCCCAAAGATGTGTGTTTGGCTGTGAGTGCTTTGCTCATGATTACATGAGTCACGCCTTTGACACATCATAGGCTAAAGCCGTATTAAGTCCTGAGGGGTCTAATTTCTCCACATTCCTGCTGGCTTTGCAAAGCAGCTAGTATTTTAGTGCTGCAGTAGAACGTTTGGAACAAGACCTAGTTTCTCATACAGCACCTTAGCAGTCTGTCCACTGGGCCAGTCTGGGTTTGTAATGCAGATAGTCTCACTAGAGCCAGGTGAAGTCAAATAATCACATTACAAGTGCCACAGGTAACTTCAGTAAAGACAAATCACAAGACTAGAAGTCTCAATTCCTATATCACTATTCCTGTGAGCTGCCTGGACCAAATTTCTCTGTCCTCTCCTTACAGTGTTCTCTCACTCACTTCCTATCTGTTATGTTCTTACATAGTTAATGCTTAAATTCACCTTGCATGCCCCTTCTCTAATATCAGTGGTTATTTTGAGCAGCAAACAACTGGTCATTCAGGGTAATGGTTTCTTACCAGTTCCTTCCCTTTAACCTTAATCCTGTAAGTAGAAAGAGTGCTGTGGAGTGTTATGAGTATGGTTCAATTAATACAGGTCTCTGAAGGTTGAACAGCTTTATCTGAAAGGAGATGGGGATGATGCACATCTTGAAAGTAGGTTTTGAGTACTTACAAGTACTTAACAGTAATGTACTTCTGATTTTTGCTGGGTACTTCTGTAAAAACATGCAGTGTTCCTTTTTTATTAAGCAATGCCATTTTTCAGGAAAGCTGGTTATGCAGATACAAAATTTTGTGGTATATTCACTTCTCTGTTTGCTGGGAACAAATGGATGAAAAGCATTTTCCCTGTTCCTGCCATAATCACCAGATAACAAGTGAATTTCTAAGAAACGAAGCCATCATAGGAATTTATTTGTACACTGATTTTGTTATGAAGGACTTTGTTCTAGCTCTTAACTGTCTGTTTCTTTTAATATTGGTCTTCATCTTGGATTGATGCTGACAAGGACGGTTCTTTAAAGAATTACTTAGAACCCAAAGATTACTTAGAACCAATCAGACTCCAGAAGCAGAGGAACATCAGAGTCTTTTTCTGCTGTCAGAAAATCACCTCTTTAGATTACAATTACAATACTGTATATTTTCTACTCCTAACAATGCATACCTTTGGATATACATTGAAGAGAAAAATTCTACATACTATAGCTAAGATACTTTCAGAAGTACTCCAGTCTCTTCATTCTTTTTCACGTTAAAGTTTCCAGTGATAAAGCAATGAGTTGATGTCTTTTCCTTTTATGCCCATTCTTCAAGACTTTTTTCTGGAACTTAGTGGATGTTACTTGGCAAGGATGCTGTTGAAATGATGAAGAACATAAAAGGTCAGCATTAGTTTTGCTTCGTACCCTTTGCCTCCATTCAGTGCCAGCAATGACAGATGAAGTTAGTCCTAAGATTTATCCTTTGCTATTAATCTCAGGGGCATTAGCCCACATTACAGCTAATCAATATGAAGATGGATGGTTACTGAATATTTTGCCCTTTAGTAGTGGTAGTTTTTGCATCCTGATCAGAAATGAATATATTTAAACATTACCATTCATTGTGATTTAAGATGCTAAAAGTAATAACAACTGCAGGTGGTGAAGAATCTGGGGCAGGAGAGTGTATGAGGACTGGCTGATGTCCCTTGTTTTGTTCAGCCCAGAGCAGAGTAGACTGAGGGAAGGCCTCATGACGGCCTGCAGCTCCTCACAGGGGAAGTGGGTGGGCAGTGCTGAGTTCCCTGCTCTCTGGTGGCAGTGCTGTAATACAAGGGAATGGCATGGAGCTACATTAGGGGAGGGTCAGGTTGGAGGAAAAGGTTTTTCACCTTAGGATGCTGAGACACTGGAACACCTCCCCAGGGCAATGGTCAAAGCTCCAAGCTGCCGGAGTTCAAGGAACATTTGTACTCTCAGACATACAGTCTGAGCTTTGGGCGGTGCTGTGAGGAGCCAGGAGTCGGACTCAATTATCCTTGTGGGACCCTTCCAACTCAGGATATTCAATTATTTATTTAACATATCTCTAATTCTGTGTTTGGAGACATTTCTCCCTAATCTAAAATCACAGAACCAGAAAGTAAATGTCTTCAAACTTCTGCTTAAAAAGCAACTAATACAAATATTTTTAAGAAGCATATTGCATCATCAGATTATACCTTGCATATTCTGAAGGGTAGTTGACTCTTCAGCCTTTTAACTCTGAAGTTAGAGAGTTCTGTAGGACTTCCTGTAAAGTCAACAAGTAGACTTACCTGCTTGAGAGACCCGCTGACCGAAGCTGGCTTTACCACCAGATAAATGCAGCAGGAACAAAATGCACCTAGCACATTTCAAAAAATCTTAATCCCATGTGATATGTTCTCATCTTAAAATGTAAATCCTTTCTCTGATATTTTGTCTTGCCATTAACATCTTCCTTAAAAACATAACGGCTTTACTGCTGATATCTAGCAACTACCATATCTTAATCTGTTCCTATGATGGGTTTTGTGCTCTACCTACACTGAGTAACAATTATGATATTTGCTGCAAATTATGTTTAACATTTTTAAAAATAATTTTAAAAAGCTTTCTATAAAACAGTAATGTTTCTGCAATACATTCTTAAGCAAGGTGTCTTTCATTTTGCTATAATTAACTGTAACTTAGTTGATTTAAAATTACATTACATACCATGGCTCATTGCCATGTGCCCACTAAGCTGCTCTCTCACTCCCCCTCCTTAGCAAGACCTGGAGAAAATAAAAGAATAGAAGCTTGTGGGTTGAGGATATTGCTCACCAGTTACGGACACAGGTGAAACAGATTCACTTTGCGGAATTTAGTGCCAATTATTAACAAAGTAGGATAGTGAGTAATAAGAGCGAGGCAAAAATATCTTCTACCCACATTTCTTCTAGGTACAATTTCATTCCTGACTCTTCTACCCCTCCTCTACAAAACAGCTGGGAGTGATGAGGTATGGGAGTTGCAGTCGGCGCAGAATGCTTCTTCTCTGTTGCTCCTTCCTTTTCACACTATTCTTCTGCTCCATTTGGGAGTCCCTACCATAGTATACACTCCTTCACTGCTCAAGAGTGAATCCTTCTACTGTGGGCTGCAGTCCTTCAAGAAGTGTTCCAGCATGTGTCCTTTCCACAGAATGTAGTCCATGAAGAGTAGAGTGCTCTAGTAAACTCCTGCTCACTGGCTGCAGTTTTGGCCAGCTTGCTCCTGTGGGGGATCTCCATGGATTGCAGCCTCGGTGGTATGGTGTCCTTCATGTGTGTATGTGTTGATCTGCTCCACCATGGGCTTCTCCGTGGGCCATTTGGGAACTTCAGTTCCAGTGCATTGGGCAGTTCCTGTCTTCTTTCGTCACTGGCCTTGTCTGCAGAGCAATTTCACTCACATTTTCCTGCTCTTGCCTTTCTCAGCTGCTGCACAGTGCTTTTAATCTTTAAAAAGTGTGACAATTTCTCTATTTCCTGCATTTTGTTAAAATCGGACTCTGGGTTTCATCATGTTCTAGAGCCTGTCTTTTTAGAGACATCTTTTGTTAAATGCATACTGAAGAAATTCAAGTAATTTGCTTTGCTTTGATAAAGTATGATTTTAAAATGTTTTGGGAAAAGGGCTTTTTAACTGTTCTTGCACAGTATCTTGCCTATAGAAGTGTTCTTTTTTTTTGTCTATGTTTTGATGTAATATTATTTTAAAACATAAAATGCTAGTCATAAGAAGTCAAGATTTTTGAAGTAGTAGTTGTCATGACAACTTTCATTCCATTGAGCGGAGTACAAGGTCTTTCAGTACATGACTGGACAGCATACGCAGATAGCTAGATGAAATGTTACTCAAGATAATAATAGTCATTATGATTTCATTAATGGATCGACTTTTTCCAGGTTATGCAACAAATAAGCAGAAAGCTGCAGTTCAGGAAATAAGCTGTAAGTGCTGTGCTTGTTCTATCAATCATTTAAATGGTTGGTAAAGACATACTGTCTCTTTCCTATGAGAAGGTACTACTGAAAGGAGCCTATTTTGTGGGTTCTTATTTCCAGTTTTTTCTGCCTCTTCTACTCTGCCTCCCTTTCTCCTTTTCCTCCTTTTTTTCCCCCACTCTGTGAGTGTTTTTTTTTTTCCTTTTAAATTATTTATTTATCTTTATCTGTTTTTTTTTTTTTTTGTGGT
>PPHD01001547.1:16705-42032 GCA_002909625.1 Bambusicola thoracicus | reverse complement strand
AGTATTATAAAATGTAAAGTGAATTTTTTTTTTTTTGTGATAATGAATGGAACGAAAGAGAGTAAACAATTTAAGAAGAGAGCAAGGGCAGTAAAATAAAATCTTAGGCCAATGAGAAGAAGTGACAAAACAGGATGACAACAGGATTTGTCTCATATCTTCTGTATCAAGTCTTATCTGTAGTGGTTGCTTTAGTTTCTATCCTATCTCAAAAAGATTGTGTATGAAGAGTTTTCTGTGTGCCGGTAAATGAGCCTTCAATGAACAGTCTTGAAACCGTGCCCTTTACCTCAATTAGGTAAAATTAGTAGAAATCCAACTCAAAAGGTTTCATCATAATCAACCTTCTGCCCCTTCATTTTTGTGATTGTGGCTATGAGGCTACAGGTCATTAATGTTGTTTTAATTGTGAAATTTTGCACATTCGGTGTGTGAAATTGTAACGATTCAGGCCCTAAATGTATAACTTCATTTCTGTATTATTCTTTATTCTCATTTCACATCATGCTATAATTCTGAAAATAGTTTTTTAACAGTTGTTGAATGGTACATATTTTGTAGTCCCAGAAGCCCACAATGATAGGCCACATTCTCAAATGATATAACACGATGCCATGCTTTTTACTAAATAACTGCTTCCATTTTTTACTTGCAGGCTCCCTTTGTGCTCACTTTTGTGCACAGAAAATACAGGCTACCTGTAGAGGCTGTATCTTAGAAGAATCAAAATATATTAATGAAAAATTTCATAGAATTAGTATGTTTTTTTTTTTCTTACCTCCAGAAGTAGTGAAATATTAAGAAAACTAAAATCTCTTGGAATCATTAGAGCCAACAGTGTTTAGGAAGAAAGAGAACTATTTTGTAATTGACTTCATAAGCAAATAAATTCCACTATTTGTGGAATTTTCCTTTGTTTGTAACAGTTAAAGCATGCAGTCAAAAAACAGTTAAAACATACTGATGTTCTTAATCTGTTTTAAGTCCAGGATTCTCTTGGTATCAATATGTATTTGCAAGATGAGCAAAAAGCACCTGAAATCAGGGCATAGTGTGCTCTTACAGCTTTGCTTTTCCCCTTTATTGTGGGATAGAGATGCAAGAAGCTTTCCAAACAAGCATCTAAAATAGCTGCAGGTACTGAGAATGTTCTGAGAGCATTCTGACAGCAAAATGCCTGGCTGAATTTTCTAATGGGACTTGTACCAACTGAATCAACAGAATACTTTTAAAAAACCACTGTGTTCTTGTATATATTTCTGCAACAACTGTTCACCTGTGTGGTCACTTTGAGTTCAACCTGAGTCATCAAAAGTGAAAGCAAAAACAGATTAAGTCCATAGAATATGGACTAGACTTCTGAAAAGGCTAGGTCTTTCTTCTTAACAGCAGTGGAAGCTGGCCTCTCAAAGGCTTTACAGAAACATAATGCAAGTCTTTTATCAATCGCAGGGACTGTACACTGTTAGTCATCCACATACATAGATTGCATGGGATACAGCTAATGGAAATTTTGTATTAAACTTCATGATGTTAGTGTCTGATGGAAAGAGGACTTTTTACATGGAGCTTAAAAAAGGGAAATCTAAAATAAAAAAAACAATGCAAGGCTCATTATGGAATATAAGAATTACAGATATGAAGGAGTGGAGGAAAAAAAGCAACTTATTCATTTAATTATGTCTGAGGATTTTTTGGTGTGTGTTAGCAGTGTTGTTTTTTGAGCCATAAACTGTGCAATGTAAAATGAGTCAAAGTAGTGAAAAACAGGTGTCATTTTCCTCCCTCTAGACCCCAAGTATCTCATACGTTAATTTTCAATATGTGAGTCTTACTCACATTGTTGCCCTAAGACCAAGGCTTCACATACGTCTTGTTCTGCAAGATTTTCTTTTTCCAAATGAACCTTTTTCCTGGTAGGTTAACAGAATGCTAGAGCTAAATTTCAAATTTTGTATATTTAACCTTTCCCCCTAATTGCTTGTACAGAATAAAGGTTTGGTGCTTTGTTCCTAAATTCTCTGCATGAGGTGGTGTGCATTAAAGTGTATTTATACTCTTTCAGATTAATTAACTGTGACCTTATGAACCACTGTCCTTGTTTAATTGGTGGCTCCAAAGCACACTAATGGCATAAATCAGCTGATAATGAGATTCAGACTTGCTTTTAAAATATATAATAACACAGCATTGATACAGCAAATGAGATTTGTTGACTTTCTGTTGGTATTACAGGAGAGAAGACACAATTAAATGTGTACTTTCGGGATGGGGGAAGGCTAGGTTGGAATGAATAATATGCACTTCAGGGTGGGTGTACAAAATAAGGAGGATATTCTACATCAAGATAAGTTTGGTATTTTCTCCTTGTCTCTAGGCAATGTGCAGTACTGGCTGGTGTACTTTAGGATACAGAAATGTTGTGGGAAGGTGTTTCTTAAAGATTACCGGAGGCTAATAAAAGTGATGATTTCATCTTAAATATAGTTACATGTTTTTAAACTAAGCTTACACCCACTGTTTTATGAACTGTAAATTAATCAGATAGCTTCTGGAGAACAAAAAGGTTTTGACCTAAACTAGTTGCCCAGGATCCATTACTATTTTCAGTTTAATGTTACCCATATCCATCCTCACATTTTGGAAAGAAAACAAGGGCTCTGCAACAAAGTTTCTTTGTTTTCCTAAGAACTAAAAATGTGCTGTATGTAGACCAAACAATAAAAATAAACTACTGAACTACCTTCTAATGCATGGGGGTTCTGGAGAGAGGAAACCGTGGATATTTAGAGGCATAAAGTGAGTCATTGTGCTAGTTAAAGAATTTTATAAGGCGAGCTCTGTGGGTTTGAGTTGCATCTGCTACCTTTCCAGCTAGAACTGAGAGGTACGCAGGAAAAAGAATGTAGGATTTAATCATGCCTTATAGTGAACACATTGTACTTAGATTAAGCTTCTGACTGGGATCTAGACCATACCAGAACAAAATTGTCATCTGTCTTTCTGTATAAATTTTGCCCGAGCTGGGTTCCAGTGAAAAATGCCCAAACAGTAGTATGTCAAAGCAGTCAAGATGCAAAATGCTGCTAACAAAATACTTTTAAAATGTAATGAATGTTCTGTAACATGTTAAAGAAAAAACAAACAAACAAACAAAAAAAACCAACAGCAACAACAAAAACAGCAATCCAAAGAAAGCCTCAAAACTATTTCTCTTATTAAAAGATAACCATGCTTGCATTTATGACAGTTTCTATAAGCTGCAATGGACTGGGTTGCTATGGTGTGAGGTGTAGAACAATGAAATAATTGTTTCTTTTGGTATTGGCTTCCTGGAAACAGATTCTGTGTAAATTACTTGGCTGAAATATTCACAACAGTATTGTGTGCTGCTTTATTTAGTACATAGTTAAAAATCATAATTATTCTATAATACAAAAAGGTAACACCAGTTCTACGCTTTCTTTTAACTTTTTTTTCCCCTTTTGTATTTTCAGGACAGTTTCATGAATTCAAAAGCAACCTACCAGTGATTTCTGGGAGCTGGGGCTGATTTTCTTGTGTATTTGTAAGTATTCACTGAATAATTTTCTGCTGTGTGCATCTTTATGATACAATCTCAACACAACAAACGGAAACTACTTAAAACTATTTATTGTAATATCATAGTTTTAAATTCTTCTTTTATTAAGAAATGTACTTCACTACTTACAAACATTTTGTAGTTTGTTTTTGCTATCAATTTAAGCTTATTCACAAGGGCTACAGATACTTGACTTAACAATGCATATTCACATTATTTCAAGCTTCATTTCGTCTCTTTTTATAATACTCACGAGAGTACAATACATCAGTTACAACTGTTGCTAACAGTATCGGTGTGTCTTGCTGTTGTGATGCAAATAGTTTCTGGAAGCGAATTGAGGCTGTGATTCAAGACTGACAGGACTTTTAGAGGAAAAGTTACATGGGTTAATGGAGGAAATACTGGAACAACTGGTATCTGTTGAATTGGGAATGTATTTATATTTAAACTGGAGAAAGCTGACCTTTATGGTTGCAGCAAAATGACCGAGAGTGGAGCCATTTAGGCCATGGCCCAAGAATATGGTTTAGCATATGCCCAAGTTCAACTAAAGTAAATGGGACTAGATTTCTGCATAAATGCTTTGAGAAAGGGAAAGTTAGAGGATATGAGAGTAAGACACTTATTTATACAATGAATAGAAAGCTTTGAAAATTGCTGTTTTGGATAGTCTTCAGCTTTAGTCAAGTATAATAAGGAAAATCTAATGGGACTTAGACTTGGCATGATATAAATTATTGCAATACCTCTTGTATGATGTAGTATAAATGAAACCAATCTATGCAGGCTGTTCTCTTAAGTCACAAATATAGTTTATGAATAAATATTTATTCAATCATCTGTGGAAAAGAGATGTTCACAGAACTACATTCATCAGGGAAAAATATGGCTGTTTCTCCTCTCAGTATGGAAACGCATTCAATTTGTACTGACCCTTCCTCTTTACAAATGTTTATTTTCATATGTGGTTTCGCTATTGTATTTGTAGTTTCTTTCATTTATAGGTCAGTAGACATTTGCATCTTTTTAATGAACATTGTCAGTCATACTTAAAGAAAATATTGTTATCAAATAAAATAATTTTTAAAAGTATAACCTTTGAAAAAAAGTTTTGAGATGGCAGGGTAAAGTTATGGGGTGATTACTGAATAGACAGGGAGGAATTTTATGCAACTTCTCCTGGCTTTGGCACTGTGTGGTTTTTTGAGCAATCACATAGGCTTTCCTATGCCTCATTTTTTCTCACCTATGAATGGAAACAGTAATATATCAGTGAATACAAACAATACCTATTTATACTTCATTAAGCAGCATGCTTTCTAGTCAAAGCAATGGAGTAAATACAGTAGTAGATTCATAATGAACGTCTTTGTGCTTAACAGGCTAATTGGATGAGAAGGTGTAAGTATTGTTTAAGTTATACTCATGTAGTAGTGTGAACTTACAAAGTGCTTTAGTAATTGTATTATAGTATTATAGAATACACTGAGTTGGAAAAGACCCAACAAGGATCATTAAGTCCAACTCCTAGCCCCATACCTGACTACCCCAAATCCAAGTCCTATGTCTGAGCATTGTCCAGTGCTCCTTAAACTCTGGCAGCTTGGCACCATGACCACTGCCCTGAGGAGACTGTCCAGTGCCTGAACACCCTCTGGTGTAGAATCTTTTCCAAACACTCAGCCTAACCCTCCCCTGACACAGCTCCATGCCACTCCCTCAGATCCTCTCGATGTCACCAGAGAGCAGAGCTCAGCACAGCCCCTCTGCTCCCTGTGAGGAGCTGTAGGCTGCTATGCAGCCTCCCCTAAGCTCCTCTGCTCTGGGCTGAGCAGGCCAATGGGCCTCAGCCACTCCTCATATTTCTTGCCCTCCAGACTCTTCACCATCTTTGTTGCCCTCCTTTGCACATGCTCTAATTGTTTTATATGGACTCCTGATCTGAATCTTGCTTGTCTTGGTTTACAACAATATTCTCTGGTGAGAACTAGAAAAAAAATGACATGAAATGCACTTTTAAAACAATGCTTGTGTTTAGATCAACCGAATAATTAGCTAAACTGTATTGAGCAATATGGACTATTATCACACAACTGTACATTGCCTTTTGCAGATAAATTTAAGTATTTTAAAACATCTAGCATATTGTGACCATGAGAGTTGGAACATGGTCTAGCATTCTTACCAAAGAAGCCAAGTAAATAACTCTACAAAATAACTGTTAAATGAACTGCAGTCTAGTCTTTTGTAGATATTTTCTGCAAATTAGAGTTCAGTCACATTGACAGCTAATACTGCTGCTGACTGATTGTATTCTTCAATTAAAGGACTTGCTTTGGAGTTTAGCACTGTATATTTGGAAGCATAAGCAAATCCCACATTCATAAAAACTGAAAATAAAATGTAGGATGTACTACTGAATGATACAACTTAGTGTCTCCTCACATACTGAAAACAGGATTGAAGTGTATGTTCTATATTAATACAAGTTTAGGTCTTAAATCATTTCCATTGTACCTGTCTAAACTTGAAAATGTTCTTTAGGTTTCAGTTCAGCAGATATGGACTTTCAGTATTCAGCAACAATAATATGTATAGTGTCATAAATTTTCACTGTGCTCTATAGACTAATAGGACAGGCTGTTACCTCAAGGATCTTTCAGTTTAAAAGCTTTGTTTCTGCAAATACTTATTCATGTGAGTTGACTGCGGAAGCTGATGAGAACTGGATCAGGACATGAGATTGAACAAAAATGGCCCTGGGCAGATAATACTGTATAAGATGGAGTCTTTGAGGGTTGGTGTGGAAGACAAAAGGTTTGTATATATAAATAGTTTTGAGAAGATTCAATTCAGTGCAGCGCTTAAAAATGATAAGAGAAGTATACAACTTTAAAATGTTATGCTATAGTACTCAGGCATATTTTTGCAGCGTGTTTGTTTGATCTGTACTCCAGATAGAAGTTTAGATCAATGCTAGGAAGGATTAATCTTTAAAACAATCTGGTTTTGAATATGGGAATACAAGAAGATCAGCGAAATAGTGCTATACGTCTGTACCACAGCTATTTCAACTAGGGGCTATAACTTTTTCCTTAAATTTTTGAAAGTTTTGTCATAAATGCATTCTGCTGTAACATGTAATTACTTGGATCATCCAGTTCAGACAACTTTTTTTTTTTTCTTTGTCATATTTGGCTACTTTTGTTCAGGAGAAAACAGGATTGATGATTCATACAAAAGTAACTTTCATGGAAAATTTGACATTTGTGCTTTTGTGTTATGCCCACAGAGTAATTGTCCTAACTAAAGGTTACTTTTTTTTCCAGAATGTGGTCTTGACATGGTTTAATTTATTTAACTGTTCTCAAGTAGGTTTGTCGAGTAGGAAACTGCAATGGTTATTTAAAGTTACAAAAGGTAAAATAAATGCCCTCCAATAGCCTTCATGTAAAATGAATTTTACTTGTACATCAGCAATTATATATACTTATTACTAGCAGTTCATTTTTTGTCCATTTTATTGTGACGTGAGTGCAAAGTGAAAACAGTGACAAAGGGGAGGAAGAAGAATCTGATGTGAATTGTGGTAGAGTCAACAGAACTAACTGCAGTGTCTTGCTAGCATAGCTCTTCAATGAAAAGCAGGAGCAATTTTTGAAAGGTTTAACAACAAAAATATAAACGTGTAGGGGGCACAGACATAATCATGCATCATAACACAGGAAAAACTGATATCGTGAGTAGGTAAACTTTGTCACTTCTAACCCTTCAATCAGCATACGATCAGAGTTCTTTTTGCTTCAAACTCATTCTTCCTCAGTTTTATTGTGAAGGCAACTTTTTTACTTCTTTAGTTTTATTTGGAATGTTTTATTTAAAATGTAGAGACTGTGTTTATTTACACCATCTGACCAAATAGATCAGTGCTTTGTATTTGTTACAGCTTATATTAAAAAAATAAAAATAAAAATAAATTGGAATATTTACTTGATGAACTGAAAGAAGCCACAGCCTGTTTGGAGCAAGTGGAGGCACGTGGCCTTGGCAGTATTTAGCTTTATCGGCTTTATTGACAATATTTGATATTCTTCTGAATTACTGATAATTCATTTGGGAAAATATAGTTTCCATGCTTTCTAGATAAGCAGTATGGTGAATTCAGTCTTTAATGAGTTGATCTCTTAACATGATTGTTCATCAGCATGTTGGTCTAGGAGATGTGTATCAAATTGTCACTTTATAGAATTAACTGATTTAAAATTCCTATTTAGAAAGCAAAGGGGTGCCCTACTGGAAGCTCTGTTTGCTGCAGCATCCGTGACTTTTCAAGATATCTATGCTGGAAGTATCAGAGGTCATTTTCCTCTTATACCTACTGTTCTGCTAACATTTTGTGATATACCAATGTAAAATGATGTGGCTGCACTGTGATCTAGCCCCTCAGAAATTTGAAGCTCTGTTTTCCTGGGATTATTTTATAAATGGTGAAAGTAAACTGATGTAGTAGGAAACTGACTTTGGTTTTATGCAGTGCTTAAACTACAGTAGCACATCATTTTTCTCATAAGAAAAAAAGTTCTTATGTGCTTATACTAGGTATATTTCAGAGACACTCAGTTATGAAGAAACAAAATGGAAAGGAGAAGGACGTTTCTTTAAACTTGAGTAATGCCTGGTGCGCAGATGTCTACGTACATTTGCTAGAAAGGACACAATGAAAGTATAGACTTCCACTGTATAGTGCTGTGTAGTTGTACCTGAAGAGAGGATTGTGTAGGAAACAAGACTGGAGAGAGAAAGGTCGCTGGAACATTGCTCTGGTGAGAGCAGGACAGAAGCCCAAACAAAATTAACAACATTTTTAATTTTTTTAATTTTTTTTTCAGTATCAAAGTGTCTCATGCCCCTCCTCTCTTACCTTTGTCTCTTGCTGGGATATCTGATGGACTCCTCTGTGTGAATTTTTCTAAAGCTGTGTGGTTGTGAAAGGTCATCTAGGGACTTCTGGTTCTCCTAGTAGGACCTTCTATTGCACGATGCTGGCACTGAAGCATGTTCCTATCTGAGTCTCCATTTACCTTCAGAGTGCAGCAGATGTTATTTTGGCTGCTTCTTTATTTACTGTACAGACTGTTTCTTGGTAAATAAATAGACAGTGTGCTTGTGTTGTGGAAACTATATGTATTGTATTCATTTTAGCCAGATTTTCCTACAGTAAGCAAAGTAGTGTACCTAGAAGACTTCCAGGATTTTGATTTTTAACAGAGCTTCTTCAGTATTTTTATTAATGAAGAATGAAATATATGACACAAGAGATAATATACAAAATAGCAATTTGCATCAATATTAAGCCAAAGGGTTCATCATACTGTTGTGCAATCAGAGTATTTAGAACTAGTCAAATAAGGACACCACAGAGGGGTGAGAGCCATCCAAAAGGCTCCTGAAGTACTGCACAAAGATGGAAATGTGTATGTGGTTTTCGCCCTACTTTTTGATGAAGTTTAACCATTTAGTGAAGGTGGTGCTAGAAATGCTCATTCAAAGGATTGTCTTGCTCTGAACACAAGGACTTCCTTGCTCCACTGCTGCTCCATACATATGCTGCTCTAAATCTATGCTGTCTAAAAAATCCTTTGCAAATTCAGTAAGCAAAAAATGGAAATCTTTAATCAAATATTGCTTTTTCTGCAAGAATGAAATATGCTGTTCAGGTTGTACAAAGTGCTTGAGAGAGGTGTCTGTTAGGAAGTATTTATGCTAAGAAGCTGAAGAACATGGAAACTAAGTGTTTGTACAAGTCCATACTCAGACAGAATCC
Source organism: Bambusicola thoracicus (assembly GCA_002909625.1). Taxonomy (NCBI): domain Eukaryota; kingdom Metazoa; phylum Chordata; class Aves; order Galliformes; family Phasianidae; genus Bambusicola; species Bambusicola thoracicus. The sequence continues at coordinate 32,622 of PPHD01001547.1, read as the reverse complement.
TATAGGTTTTCTGTAGTGATAGGCATTTGAAGAATATTTTTGGAAGAAATGGTTGTTCATCACAAAACCAAAGCCGTAGGTCACTTAGCAGCTAGATCGTAGGAAACCTGTAAAGAAAACTTTCTTCAGCTGTGCTGTACATTACTACGTAAATGATGCAAACGATTTCTAATTCTGTGGTATGTGTAGAGAATACCAACAGTTGATATGAGCATTACCTTTTTGAATCATATTAGTTAAAAGGGTGATGGTTATAAAATGCCTACAGACAGCTTCATTTTCTCTGTCTTCCTAATACGCATATAGCAATGTCTGTTTGATTCATTTATTGACATAAAACAGAATTGCTTAGAACTAACCACTCATTCATCATAATCACAGTTACAGGAGGATGTGGGGTAAGAGGTTAACTGCTTGCTAGATGTATCAAGGTCTTTGGTATATACCAAAGCCTGACTCAATAGAAATTTGATAATGGGCTGTTGAAGGTAAAACATAACTGTTAACAGCTAAATAGAAAAATTGATAAAGACTATACTGTAAAATACATCTCTGAAGTTAATTAAAGAGAGCTGATCAAAGTGAAGCCCCCTTTAAAATGTTACTTTAAAATATTACAGACAAGATTGAGCACAAAAGCCAATTTTAAAAATCAGTGCATGGATTTTTTAAATTCATTTTACACAAAAAGATTTTGCTTCTTGATTGCACTTTAATTGACAATGAAAATATAAATAATGTGGAAAACTTCATTTTTACTTTTAGAAGTTTCAGTTTGTGCACCGTGAAGATGAATTAATGTTTAGGGTATCTATGTTAACAAGACATTTAACAAAATCATTTTGAACTAACTGGGAGCAGCTCGCTGTTCTTAATATGTGTAAGGGATTCAGTACTGTGCATCATAAAATATTCAAAACTATGCTTAGTTGTGTAAATACCATATTATCTTTATGAGTTTATTAGAGATTACTGCATAATCTGAAAGTTGGTCTGAAGGATGCTCCCTGCAGGAGCCAAAAAACCCCAGGGAGTAATTAATCTAATTCCCCAGTGCAAGAACAAAGAAGGTTGCGTGCATTTTTGAAGTGTCACCTCTCCTGCCTTCCCCAGTGAAACAGCTCACAAAATGTAAGACTTCATTCAAAGTTCTTATTTTTAATATGAAAATACAAGTTTGATCAAGAAAAAGAGATGACTTCCATGTGGATATTGGCAGGAATGAAGGTTTGACTGAAAGACATGGGCCTGCAGATGAACTGAATTACTGTAGGGCACCAGAAGGAAGACAGATGCCTACCTAATCAACTGGCCGTGTATTTGGAATCCTTACTACTGTATTATCTATTCTTTCAGAAATGTTTCAGTATTCAATATATAGTACCTTTTTTTCACTTGTTTGAAAACTGCCTGGTTGCTGGGGAAGCCCATCATTTGTTTCCCTGGTAACACTGAACTACGGCTAGATTTGTCGGAAGTGATTGGAGTAAGGTGCAAGCATCTGCAACCTAAATGCTTAGCATGATGTAAGTAAAAAAACCCATTCTCTCCCAGATCATTTTTTGGGGGAAAAAGCATCTAAAACTTGAGTGGTGCTCCTATAGCAGGCACAAGGGATCAGAGATCTTGTTAACTTCACAGTGTGTGGTGACAATCCTTGATCCTTCTTCAGCAAAAGTTTATGAACATCGTGTCAGGCTCATGATTAGTAAATCCATCAGTGGAAAGTAGGCAGCCCTGTACATTTCAGAGACAAAGAAAAATGTTTCAAAATGCACCTGGTATATTAAACAGTTCTTTGAAGTTCACTGAACTCACTTTTATTTCTCCTGTATTTGAGATGTTGTTTAGAATTGAACAGACTATCTTAATAGAACATGCACTACTGATTTACTTGAGGATATATTTTCTGTTTTAGTTTTATGTCTTCGGGGTTTGTTTGTACTATTGAAATTTTATTTCATTGTTCCATTTTTACCAAGTGATTACAGTTTGTATAAAATCCAGTAGCAAAAATAAGAAGCTGGAATTATTCTAAGCTGCAGAGTTTTGTACTTGTCAACAGCAGGTTTCATGTTACTCTGCTGCTTCTTAACCCAATACTCTTAAAGTACAGTTAGAAAGTTTTAATTTTATGGAATATTTCCTTCTCCAAATCATCATCCAGATTTTAATATAAATTTTTGAAAAGCCAGTTCCCCTACAACTGTATTGGTCTCTCCCCCAGCCCATATCCACTAAACAACAGTTACATATAAGAACTCGTTTATCCTATATTGCTTGGGCAAGCTTTTATCACTGTGAGATTACTGGCTTTTTTTCATTGCTTATATATTAAGGTGACGTCCCATCTGAGCAAATAGTCCTTATACATCCTTACTAAGCTCATTAAAGCCTGACAGTACATTTATATTTGTAAGAAGTAGAAACAGGTTAGAATGGAGTCCTTTACCTAGCAATTTGTTTGATAAGAGTCAAAGCATATTCACTTCCCTCTGAAATGCTAGGTATTGGTTGCTGCCCACACCAGGGGTCTGGTCTAGTATGAGACACTAATAGATTCTTAAAACTCCATATTGTGAAATATGATCAAAAATGCTCATTCGTATCTTGTTATGCTTTTGCTGCATTAAAAGAACTGCAGGACCTGTGTAATCTCACTCCAGATTTCTAGATTTGTACATTTGTACACACTGGTACATGTGCATCCTCTTCACAGGCCAATTTACTTGAATAATTATACAGTTATTGAAACAAAACATAATAATTAGTTCTTTTCCAGTCAATTCTTTTAAATGGAATGTATACATTCTTATTGCCACAGGTCACAGTATAGATTTAAGACTGTGCAACATTCAGCAGTGAGCTATGACAATAATCAATGTTCTGTCCTCTTAAAAACACTTAGGCAGAGTTCATGCATTTGAAGAGTGCTTTTTAAGGCTACAGCAGCTGTTTTTTTTTTCTCTGTCAATTTTTTCCTTACCTTTAGTGGTTTGTCTCTGAGTGCGAATAAGCTCCTTCATTCCTCCAAAACAGCCTTCTGTTTGAGATGGCTGTTTTTTTAATGGTTTTTCCCTCACCCACCTGCCATTAACTATTTGGTTACCACTCAAGTACTTCATCATTGAGATTCAAACCTCATTGTCCTGTAGCCATTGTTGCTTAGCAGAACACCCTTGCTTGCTTCTCACACAAACACAAATACACACAAATAAATTAATAACTGAGTGGAACTCCTCCTCCTCTATGCTCCAGAAGGAGCTGCTCCAAAAAGAAGCCATTTATAGTATCAATAAGCTGCTTCTCCAAACCATGTACAGATGTGTTATTCAACCAGTTAATATTGGGGTAGTTAAAATCACCCATTATTATTTTTCTGGCAGATTTTGCCACTTCATTAATATCTTTCAACATACTGAGTTGCTTGGCTGTTCCTTCTTTTACATGGCTTATATCATATCATGCCATCACAGCATATTCTGTAGTTTTGAGTTAATTGCCCAATTAACAGTGGTATTCATGAAGTGCTAGGAAAATTCCACAACTAATGATTTGGACAATTTCAAAATAGGTTGGTATTTCATAGTTTAAAATGTCAAACACGCCAATAGCTGCAAGTATAGGACTGTGCAGGCTTAGAACCCAGTAGCTGAAAAAATCTGTATCACAAAAATCATAATCTAGCCCTCAAAAATATGTTTCCCAGCCCCCAGTATTTCCATGTAGGGATGTTCTGCACTACCCTAATTTCTCTGCAGGCTGGAAAGATGGGAGCAGGAAACAAAGGGTCCTTAGCTTTTCTGTGTTTTGAGAAGATGAGGAATAAAACTCTTCTGGCAGCATGAGTGTATCCTCCGCCACAACCTGGATGCAGATGAGGTCTATGGTAGCACTGGGGAAGCTGCTTTAGCAGTGGCTATGTCTGACAGGAAGTAGGAAACTGGGGATATGTGTGGCTGGAAGTTAACAAGATTAGCTAGAGGAATTTGTACTTTTCTTTCCCATTGCCTGGATTAGGTAGGGATATTAACAATATGTAGTTAGCTTTGATGGGCCATTGTTTCCAGATGCAACTGAGAGTTGCCAATAGACTCTCTAGGCAGTGATCTGATTTTTGTTTTGTTTCACCAGCTGCCATGCAGAGATGCCAGGGGATACACTGCCCACCCTTTTCACCATTTCTCAGCACCTTCTGTGCCATTTTGGAGTTCTAGGACTGAGGTGATGCCACGACCTGGTCTACAGAATCTGGGGATGTGCTGGGGTTGTAAAATAATTTCATTATCGTTGTCCAAGAAAGAAAGGATTCCTTTTTCTGCTTTGAAATTCAGATTCAGAAGCCTGGGTACAGAAGCTGAAGGATCAGAAACTTAAGGTTTATTTATTACATTTTATACTGATAAAACAGTTTGAATGTCACTACTTAACCAGTTATTGAGACTGTACTGGTGATCTAATGCAAACTGTTCAGAGGTATATGCATATGTGGTTGAGGCCCTAATCCAGGAAGGTCCTTTAAGCACTTTGAGGTATTTTATTACAATTGACAGGAATTTGCAGGAGTTTAAAATACTGCAAATGCCAAGAACTCAATGGTATGATTATATAAATATAGCTGTTGGTAGCTCTTTTTTTTTTTTTTTTTTTTTTTTTTGAAATAACTGAAATATAATGTTATCTAGGTCTTTCTTTTAGTCCTTCTTGTGATATGCTGGATTCTTTAAAGACATTTTAGTTTGCATTTTATAAGAAAAATATAGTGAATTGTCTTATCTCATTCCACTTGGCAACTCAGCAAACTAACATTAACATCTTTCATAAGTATTCTGTTTAGAGTTTTCTAAACTGAACAGTATAGTGGTAACAGCTCATTTTTAGATGCTATTACAGTTCTTTCACATCTTTATAGTAGTGTAGTAAAGCTGAATTTACTAGCTACCTTGAAAGTGGAGTAAGGCAGCATTAGAATCTACATTAAAGTGATTCAGTACTCTTTAGAGAAAAGCCTTCTTAACTTGAGATCAGATACAGTATGTATTTTTGGTGCAGTTTTTTAAGGATTGCCAATAAACTTGAACACTACCAACAACAGCTGCTTTTCTGAAATGTTGTTCTGTCCAGCCTATTGGAATTTAGGGGAATTTGCTTTGCTTTGTAAGCACATGTGATTGACATTAGCATTCAGGGGAGCTACACCTGCAAACGAATGGGAGGCTATATCCCAGAGACTAATTTTATGGTTTGAATTAGTAAAGATGGGAGGGATCACATTGTGTGCGCTTGTTTCTCCTTAGGAGTACATACATATCTTCAGTCTACTTAGGTATGTACAACACTGATATATTTTTTCTACATGTCTTTCCCCATGGCTGTTCAGATTCTTTTAAATTTGAGCACATAGAGAGGATCCTTTTTTTTGTAAGTGTTAAGGTGTTAAGAAAACACAAGCCCTTCAAAGGCTGTAGTGCTTACATCCAAATAAGTTGTCCTGCAGTAGGCCGACTGGTTACTGCTTCTGGCTTTGTTATGGTTTTGAGCACGTCGTTTCATCTTGGTTTCCTTACTTAATTTTTGATTAACTATTTAATGTTTTTAAACTACTCTCTTATCAGGAAAGGCAAAGTCTGGTGCCCAAAATAGGGGTTAGTGGAAGTCTCCAGGAATGGCTGTAATACTGATTCCAATAATTACAGTTATTATCACACCTGTAAACACAATTGTAACCACTTCTTCTTGCAGTAAGTGCTGTTCTGAACTATAGAGATATGACTCCAACAAGCCTCGCAACCTTTAGAAAATGTCTTACTGCTTGTAAAGGATCCAGGTTTCTGCATCTTTTATACACAATGTCAATTATATGCTTTACTTATTCATCTCACCACCACTGTTTAAAATTTTGCACCAAAAACTTATTTTCAGATGAAAGTATTTGTAGAAATAAGGCCTCTTTTCTGGCCAATCATAACTTTAGAGAATTTTGCATCTATATGGCTAAGAAAAAAACACTTTCAAAGTTATATTTGTGTAGTATTTGGTCGTACTTTTGCTGTGCAGAACAAATAGTGCAGTCAGTGTTCATGAAAGAAATGTCTTCGGTCCTTTGAATACAGCACCTTTATGTTACTTCTCTTAATATGTGACAGCTTTTTGAAAATACTTTTTTCCGATCAAATACAGTAAATTAAACTGCAGACTTAATAAGACCTGAGAATATTGCCAATAAATATAGATATCAAACAGACAAATGTTAAAAAGCTGAAGCTGTCTTTTTAAAATCGTAGCTGCTGATTCTGTTAAATTTTGTTTAATAAGATCTTCCTTTTACCAAGCAGTTGCACAAATTCTCCAAACTGAAGAACAAATGTAAATAGTGGTTGACCATTCACTGCTAATTGAATAGCAATGTTACTGTTAATGACCACAGTGACAAATGCAGTGTTACAATCTGAAAAAAAATGGAAGAGGATTATTTTTGCATTTAAAAAAGAAAAATAAATAATGAAGAAAATAACTTTTAATAACTCCAAAATAGAATAGGTATAGCTAGCATAATTTAAGATCTAGATCTAGAAATAATTCTGCATTTTATCCAGTTGCAAATATTGAGGGAATGTTACTTATAATAAACTTTTTCTTTATTAGTTAAATATTCATTGTTGATAATGGCCCAGGTTGCTCATATATATGGATGATAGATATTTAACCCTGATGTTACGAGTTCCCAAATAACCAATTGTGGCTGCAGGTATTCCACTCCTGCCACACAGTTGTGCATGTAAAAAGGCATTGAAATATGTCATACGTATGTAATTCTGTCCAGAGAAGGGCCAAGTGATGTTATTAAAAGAAACAGACTTCTTTAGCTCTCTGACTCAGCTAAGTAATCTAGTTTTCAGTCCAAATCTACCTTTCAAGTCCTCTCCTAATTCTGACCAAGCTGAAGATCTCTTTGATGGTGTTTCAAGTCTGTTTGCAAAACCACATTCTAAGCCTAACAGACAATGCCAAAACAAGTCTTGAATTCTGCTGTCCTAAACTGTTCTTTCTTCAAAGTTAGGGGTACAGAAATAGGATTAGAACAGTTAGTATATTTTTGAGTGAAGTGTGAAAATAACATGATATCGTGGAAGGCTGAATATTAATATATCTATAAAAGAAAATATTTCTCTCACCAGAGACATTTTGTGGAATAGCCTGTTATGCAGTGCTTATAGCCAGTACCTTCCAAATAACAGTTCTAAAATCAAGAAATAAATTCCCTGAAAAATAATGATTTCTAATAGTAGCTATCTACAGTACACTGCCTCTGTTTTACTGTCACATTTCTAGCAAAGCAAAGTTTATAAACGTTAAAGACTGAAGGTGATTCCAGAGACATCCCATTCCTGGTTGAAGGTTCTGCTATATCACTGCTAGGACAAAAAAGTGAAGTGCGTCTCCACCAGCTGCAGAGAAAGAAGGTGATTTGAATGTTAATGAAGGACAGAAGTTTCATAGTAACAGAAAAACAGAGGCTCTATAGATAAGAGAATATTTTCCCAGGATGTCTCAGTCTGCAGTTGTTGTAACCAGAGGAAGTAATATTACTAAGGAAGTATTTAAATGTCTTTAACAGATACTAGATGATGAAGTGGAGTAGTCATTATATTCCTATCCAAGCTCCCATCCAAGAGGTCTATTGAATTACAATCTTTTGAGAATATCCACTTTGTCTTGTTTCTAGACTCCCAGATAAGTTTGGGCATCCTTTTAACCTACAGAGTTCGAAATACAAAAGATTTCTCAGAGAAGTTAGAAATAAGTAAACATTGCTGTTTAATGTGGCGATACAGTTCATGAGGCTCTTTCTGAATTTAAATATCATTCTCCTAGACCCCCAGTCTGGAAAACTTCCTGGATTTAACAGTATTGTAGTTCCCTTCAGATATTTCCACCCTTGTTTTCTAAACATCTCTTGGACCTCACAGTGCCCTATAAGGGATCATGGGTTCTGATGCAAATGTAATAATTCCTTTTTACTCCTGTTTACTCTTTTTGTTCTGCTTTCCTTACAATGTTTCATGAACCCGATGACATAATTCCCTCTTTCTAAATATCTGATCCACTGGTAGTCCTGCAAACACAAACTGGCACGATTCTTCTTGTCCTTCCTGTTAAGAAAAATACATCAATCAAAAACATCAGTGTCTTTCAGAGTTTTAGACAACCTAGTTACAGTTAAATGTATTTGAATGTCTGGTTATCTTTCATTTGTAAATGTTGTGTATGGGGAGATACACATACACACACACACACACATTTATATATACACACATTTTGCTTGTTTGCTCTTAAGCAAATTAACAGAAAAGTAGTGATGAGTCCACAATAATAACACTGAATTTCTTGAATCCTGAGACCTTCACAGTTGGGTCTTAAGCCTGTAAAAGTACAGCATTTCCTGCCCATAAAATAAGGGAAGTAATCCATCCTCATTCTGTTTAGTTCTCTCTAAGCAGAGACATATATTTGGTTGCAAATCCCAGGAAAAAATGGAAATATGTTGAAAAGCCTGTGACAGATAGTGGATGTCTAGTTCTTTGCTCCTGGAGCTTTCATCTGTAGTGCTTGACAACACCATGCTTTTTCTTGGTGTTGTTTAGTATCTTGATGAAATTGCTGTGGGATCCACTGAGATTGAATTTCTGCCATACACAGAAGGTGTGTGGCTTTCTGGAATGATAAAACAATTTTATCTGAACACACTGTAGAGAGCAGAATCAGCTGGCTTAAAAAAAGAAACACACAAGTAACGTGCAGCAAGGGTTGCTCCTCCAGCACGTTTCTCTGTTGGTTTCAGTTGAACATAACAAGCATTTACATGCTAGATTTTGGTTATATATCGTGTGATCAGTTCACAAAAGGAAGATCTAGACCTAAGCATTACTTCAAAATGCTGATTTTGGAAGGATAATGGAATGAGTTCCTTTGCAGTCTGATTTTTTTAAAACAAATAAATGATTTTGTAATCTCATTTGTGTAAGATGACAGACCCTGAAAAACAGTTATGTAAGAATTCATTGGTCTACTGAGCTTTCTTGTTAGCCATCTATGAATACCTACTGTGGAAATTATCACTATGATAACTGAATACCATGCACTATTTTTTTTTATTTGTTTGAAATAAGGCTATGTTCTAGATTCTTTAAAAGGAGGAGAGAAAAGATAATTCTACTCACAGTTCTTTAAGACAGGAAACTTGTATATACAGTTTTGGGAATCCTTTTTTTGAATGTTATTTTGAATCTGGTCAAGGATAATGATCATTGCTGTTAAATACTGCTAAATTGGGAACAACTTGAATTTTGAGTGACAAAACACCTTGGCAACAGTCACAGGCTAAAGACATAGTTCATTGAACGACGTTATTCTAGAAACCCAATATAATGAATGTGAACGTCTTAGATCTCTGATAAGAGAGTGTCATCCAGACAGATACCTTATTGCCAAAGGAACAATATGGTTTATATATATGTATATATATATACATATTATTTGTGTTTGTGTGTGTGCATCTGTGTAAGGTAGTTGCTTTACTTTTTTAACAGGATGAATCTGTCTTGGCATAATAATATCCAACAACCGTGTGATTTAGCCTCTGCTTTGCGTAGTTACAGGATTACAAATTCATTAGAATTAGTTTAATTCTGCTAATCTAAACTTAGTTTTATTACCTCTAAACTATATCAAAATTACTTTTGTGAAGTCACCCTTTGCATTGTTGCATCTCAAAAAATTGGTAAAAATGTCAGTTTTCTCATGGAATGAAATATGGGTATGATCCTTATTTTCTCTCTGTTTTTACACTTTCCTGGGGAGATGCCTAAGGCTAATTGAAGATGGATATAGAAGCTAAGTGAGAAAATCTTCTGCATGATGAGCTTTGGAAGCTGAGACATGTCATCCCGTTCGTATATTTAAATATAATGCAGTCTGTTGTCATGTGCTAGTGATGTCAAATATCATCTGAGCACTCTTTGGGCTATCTGTCTTCATGTGCTACTGGCACATGTACATATTTCTGTCCATTTTTGGGGGGTACATATTGGGCTTATTTCTCAGTTAACTTTCCTTCCATCAATTCTGGATGCAGGCCAGCTCTACCAGCATGAGAATTTTATATCTGTTTCATATGTTAGTATGATGATTTAAAAGGCCACTCCCCCATTCCTTCCAGCTAAGATTTCTTCATTTATTCTGTATTACAGTGGGAAGGTTTCTTCTTTTGAAACAATTAATCTCAAAGTGTTTTACCTCTTTGATTTGTTCTGCCAAGCAGTATGGGATACACAGAAGCCAGGAAGGTCTTTGGTACAACCATTAGCAGTGCTTCTGTGCAAGTACTGTGTTAGGAAAAAAAGAAAAAAGGAATTAATTTTCAATGCTTGTTTTGTTACAATAGAAGATGTGTACAAATTACATATGGACTATAAATCAGAGTTATTTTCATTAATTCTCCAGTTGAGTTTTTGTTCATTATTTACATCTTGGAAAGATCTAATTCTGGAGAACAGCTGAGTAGGAGGATCCTGCTCTGTAGTCAGGTCTGACTGATAGCTTTGAAGCAGTCTCCCTTTCTGTCTATGAAAATATATCATTCTATAATAGATGGGATTTGCTGGACATGCTCTTCTTGAAGAAATGGACTAGTTAGCAACATTTTCCACTGGCACATCTCCAGGGCAAAATATTTATTACAGTTCTTGTATATCTTGATGTTTCATCTACATGTTTTAATTTTTGTGTCTTAGTAACACAAGAATTTTAACCTGCTTACTGGGTAAAAGTAGATGCATAGTTAAAAGTGGTCTCAGTCTTTGGCTGCAGAAGTGTATTATTCCACAACACTTCTAAAGCATCTGAAGACTTAAGAGCTGCAGTATCACTTTCAGAATGCCAGTTTCATTTGTGCATATCTAGGGGATGCTTCAGATACCTGCTGCAGATGAACTCAACAATAGACAATCCCAGGGCTCTTCATGACTGGGAATTTCTGCCAGACATCTCAGCAGGCATTTCTCAGATTTTTTGCTTTACATTTAGCAGAAGATTGAGGGCAGAATATACAGAATTGTGACTGTAATGTTTGCTTATGGATTGCTAGTTTAGATGAAAATTTCCAGTCAGTTCCTTTTAGAAGTTTAAATCCTGCTGAAAGTTTATAGTAACTATGCTTCTAAGCATCCAAGTCACTTTTAAAAACAAAAATGAGTATTCTTATTCATTGATGCATTTGAAAGCTTTCTTCAGTGTCTTTTAAAATCCATTACAAGATTTCTGTTGAAAACAGGACAAACTCTGCCTTGCTCACTGACCAATTCAAAGTTTAATCAACTAACTACTTTTTGTGTGGTTTTTCTGAAGCCTAGTGTGTCAGTGAAGACCAGATCACTCTTTCTCCATTTCCTTTTCTTTATACTGTTTAGAACACTGCTTCAGTGTAATGTGGTGATGGTGACAGGTGTAGTGCTGGTTTGCCCTGTGAGCAAATAACTTAATCTAGGACATGTCTTTAGTGGGAAGCCTCTGTGGTCTGGAGAATAGTAAAGGTAAGGAAAGAAAATACATTCTTTCATTTTTAAATTCATAGTGCCAAGCAGAAAAATGACCTTTTCATTAGCCTGTTGCCTTGGGCTCTGAGCTGGGTGGCAGGTTGCCACTTTTTTGTTTTATCCTGTGGTGTGTTCCTAAAGCCTTCAGGATATTTGTTCCTGAAGATTTTATGTACCAGTCTGTTCTACTTCATCTAAGTACTCAGTAAGTTTGTCAGTAGAATACGTTAAATTTGTATAACAGAGAAGCGGAAAATTACATGGAAGCACTGCACTAGATAGAAAATTGTCCGCACACAAAGAATTTCACAAATAATTAGGGATATCAGATATGTCTTTGGTATCTGGTATCAAACAATCTGCAGTGATACCTGCTGTGAGATTTTGTTGTGCTGAATAGCAAAGATTAAAAAAAACATCTTTCTAACTCTACTGTGAACTAACCTTTGGCTTACTGAATCAAAGTAAACCATATTATTTGACTTTAAACTTACTTTTTTCACTTCTTGAAGGAAAAAAAAAAACTTTTTATCATGGGCATTTCAAGCATGTATTGGAGAAAAATTGCTTCAGTTTATACTCTGTGACTTGTTCTGCGGCGTACTGAGTTTCTGTAGCAGGAGTGTGTTCAAAGCAGAACATAACTGTCCTGGACTGTAGTAGAAGAGCATAAATGTCTTAGCATTTTGAAAGTTAAAACATACAAATGCATTCATATTTTCCTTTTTGACAACTTAGTTAACTGCATGTGAAGTTTACTACATTTTAATAGTTTTATGCTTTTACACAATTGCAGTCTGCTATACTACAAAGTCAAAGTGCAGTGAAGAAAAAGAGCTGTATCTTCTGAAAAAAGGCTGGTGACTCTAGCAGGTAGTGCTAAAATGAGCATTCTCAGGCAGGGTTAGTTAGGAAATGCAAAGAACGCAGTCTAAAAACTGTCATACTGCATGTAAAATATATTTTTTATTATTGTTTTTTGGAGATGCTTTCAAATATATCACCCAGAATAACTGTCTACTAAGAGCTCATAGTCATATAGAAAATAGAACAGAAAGGATAGAAGATGGTTATCTGGACACAAGACAGGCCTGGCCCTAAATGACATATTGAGTCCCAACTTTAATTAACCAGATGAAACTCATGATTCTAAATGAATACATTTTCAATGCCGAGTGATGTTCTAAAATAATAAGTAGGAACTAGTAGCCTCAATGTTCTAAGTTATACGTATATTGATCCAACTAAAGTTTCAGAATTAACTTGTGCTACAGAGAATCAGGAAGAAGTCCAAATATTCAAACTATGTGTTCTTCTGTAAAACTTACAGCAGAAGACACTGTATTTCTGTTGATATGCATTCTCAGAAAATATGGGCATATTTAGATAATCTGAGGTCAATATCTAGAGTTTGCAACTTGTGCAAATTTGGTTCTTGAATAGTGTTTTCCTTGCTGATTTTTTCTTTCTGTGTATGTGTAGAGCTTTGACATTTTCAAGTTATAACATAAATTGTAGGTTTACAGGCAGAGCAAGGAAACTGAGCTGCATCTACATTCTAAAACAGAATAGTTTAAAACTGGATGGTTTAAAAGTAACCACCCACCTCAGGTGAGTCTGCAAGAGTAGCTTTGTGCAACTGCTCTGTGCAATAGAATGTGAAATCTGGTAGAGGTGAAATGAACATAAGGTTAGTTTAGTCGCTTCAGTTTCAGCATCCTTGTGTGAAGTGTAGTACATCTCTATTAATGATCTGATTTGTTTTTGCCCTGCAAAGTCATGAAGTCCAACTTGGCTTTCTGACATGGACTAAGCTACGTGGATTAGGTATAGCAGATTTTAAAAGAAAAAAAATTGGACAGTTGGCAAACCTAGCAGGTATTTTGACACGCTGTTGGAGCTGATAAGAATCATCATAAATTTAAACGTTACTTTGCCTTGCACAGAAACCAGACTTAACAAATGCATTTGAATTTTTCATGAATGACTAAGCACCCTGTTTTACTAATAAGACCAAGGGTTTTAGATGGGGGAATTGGAAAGGAACAAGGATACAAAAGATGTTATAAGGCTACTGATGAAGTGTCATATAATTTTACTAGTTGCATAACTGCTTTTAACTACTAAACTCTCTCTGATTAAAATAACAATTGAGCTTGTAATTTTTCTGAACAGCTGCTGCTACAGGGGGTCATTACCTTGGAGAGCTTTGAAATAATCGTACTCCTAATACATGAGTTATGTAGCCTCATGTTTTACAGCAATGCACAAAGTTTAAAGTCTGTAGTAGAATGTTATTTGAAAGCTGTCAAACCATGTTAAAAAAGACTGCATCGTCAAAGGCCCTTGTGGCCAGGATTCAACATGTAGCCTTGTCTTACTCATTATAAAATGCATGTTTATAAAGTTCCACAGAGCATCCAATTCCCAATTCACTTATATCAGCAAGACTTAACTTGCTCATTAATCTAAATTCTTTTGCAACTTTAATCTACATGTTTAATTAATCATAAAATGAGGCGGTAAGTAATTTCAGCAATGTGTGGCTTGTTATCAGATGCATTTAATCACTCTTCTGTGAGCTCATTTGGAAACACCTGAAGATGTCGAGAGCAGTTTGAATAAGCATAAATTATTCTTTGTCAGTGTACTTCACTCAACTAATAAGACATTAATTTAAAAGGCACTGTTCGTCATTTTTAGATCTTCACCAATATTTTTAGCTTAGCAGTATAAATCTAATTGTACGTACTGTATGATTCCCAACATAGTGCCCAACATTGAAAAGGGTAAGAGTTTTATTGAATTCATTTTTCTTATTTACATGTAATTATATCTTGTAATCGTAATTTTAATGAGGATTAACCATAGTTATCAAATCTGTTAACTATTCAAATGTTTTTGAAATAAGCTGCTAATTACTTGAAATGCTAAAGAATGTTAGATGTTACAAAGAGCCATAGATTCTCTTTTTTCTTTACAGATAATAATTCTTGTCATATTTGGAACTCTTGTCACATAGTTACTTGCTATAGATATGCTTGAGTACCTCAGATGTAGGTAGGATTAGCTTTTGAAAATATGGAAACAAAGACTGTAATATTTCTGGGCACTTTCTATGAATAGCTACTCTGTCAGATACTTGCACAGGATTACACTGAATGGAAAATAGTATTCCCATTTTTTTCTAGTCGCTTAGCTACTATACGGAGACAGTGATGGCTTTTTTTTTTTTTTTCCTTAAAAAAGAGAAACAACAAACAAAAAACCCATGATCTCCGAGCTTATAATTCAAAGGAGCTGAGTAAGTCATATATCTCTTCATGTCAAGAACACAGGAATAAAAACCGCATTTTATTGAACGTCATACTTGTCTCTTTATGCTGTGAGAAGGGATGACATTCTATAAGAATAGTTACTTCACTGAAAACAAATTTATTTGCTTGCCATGGAGCTTCTCAGTTAATCTTACTTTGAAACAGTGGGTCACATTCAGTAGTTGTCTGGTACTTTCCAGTATGGATCATAACAGGAAAGGGGAGGATATCCCATTTTGCCATGATGTACAAATCAGTTCCCTACGTTTTCTCTACTATATTTAACGCCTGTGAATGAGTTCTTGTTTTCTCTGACAGTGCAGTGCTCTAACAAGAATAATATTGCTATAAGTGCCCTGTCTCTGCTACCATGTTAAAGTTGCCGCACCATTTAAACTATAGCAATAAATTGTGGCAGTTGATCCTTTTTCCCTGCTGTCTTTCTACTACAATTTAGTTTATATTTTTTATTCAGCTCCCTGCTGCAGATGGAAGCAATTGTTTGCTTCAGGAGTGCTTAGGGTTTGAGAACAGTAAATGTTTTGCAGCATCATATAGTACCTATCACCAGACTGGACAGTTTAACAACATTTTATGAAACCACAAGAAAAATCCCCTATGCACAGCTTACATTTAGGACCTGACTAAAATGCATACAAATGAGGAAATACGAGCTCCTTCTAGGCCTTCCTCCATGTGAATGTTTATTTTGACTTATTTACTCCATAGACAGTAATGAAACCTTCATATGTGTTACTTGGCCTGTATTTGGCTGCAAAATGTCTCTTGAAATGTCTTTGGTCATCTCAGTTCAGTAAACTATAAAATGGCCAGTCAGATTCTTTTTCTGTAACTGCTCCCGCTTTAGAGAGTGGTATCAATGCTCATCAGTAAGTACTTCAGTGTGCCTGAATGGAGGATTTTGAGAAGTCTTTCAGGCTATTACTGTGCCCACAGTTTGACCCATTGTTACCTATGTTAAAGTGATTTTTTTTTTTTTTATTGT
>PPHD01001547.1:4427-16685 GCA_002909625.1 Bambusicola thoracicus | reverse complement strand
TTTTTTTTTTTTTCTTATATCCTATAAAACCATAGATAAAATGTGCAGGTGTTGTAGCATCATACAAGTCTTTATTGTTTATAGATAACTAGTGTATTACTTGTGATAACTCTCAGCGAAAATACTTATACTTCATTAGGCAGTAGGTGAATTTATGAAGTTTTTGCATTAATCACATTGGCCTTTGAAGGGAACGCTCTAATCACTTGTTTATATAGAAATTGCAGATAGTTCGTGCTAAATACATCCAATTTGCATAATATATTTTGGCCTTTTCTAATTGTTTGGCTGCATCTGTTATATGCTTCAAGCCAAAAACATTTATTGACTTTATGGATTCATCTGGAATGTTTTAAGTGGTGATTCTTCAGAAAGTAAAAATTTCTATGTTTGCAAAAGCCTATGTATTTGTTTTGCATGTAAGAGTCCAGTCTCTTTGATTAGAAAATAAGGTGTGCAGTTTAAGTTTCGGGGCTGACAATTACAAGTGTTTAGAAACTAGAATAAACCTTTCTATTTAAAGGAATATTCATTTTTATCTCATTACAGTTGAGTCTTTAATGTTCACATTTTGAAATGTTTCTGTACATCTCTGACTTATGTATTTGAAAAAAAAAAAGGCATACAAAAGAGGGGATTCTCATACATCTCATACATGTTACAGTCATGGCTCATAGTAATAATAGTAATAAGGAAAAGTCAGATTCCTAGCAAATCTGTAAAAGCTGTCCTTGTGGTGCACTGTAGTAAAGATAAACATGTAGGAATTGTGAGACACTAAAAGAGAAGATTTCGCTAGCGCAGTGTGCTTGTATTGCAGCACCTGATTCATTCCACTCAAATTGATTTAAATATTCTGGAGTGGAGAACAAAGTTCTGTTCTTTCTGCTGTATGCAGCAAAGGATAAAATTGCTCAGCTTCTGTTCATTCCTTTCATTTAACCTGTAGTACCTATTCAAGGAGCTACATAGAGGAATTGTACCTAGACATGTCGTCCAACAAGAAACGAAATGAAGTTGTAATCAAAGGTGCTATAGACATAAGCCTGAACCCATCAAGTGGTATGGTACCAGATCACTTCTACAGTGGAGAAAACATTGAAAAGATGATAATGACTTGAAAAACAAATGTATTTATTAGCTGGAAACCTTCTTAGAGGAAAAATCAATAACCACTCTCTCTCTCTCCCCACCCCACCCTCTTTGTTTTCTGATAAAACAGTACTGCGAAATGTTTCATTTTGAAAATGTTCACCTGGAGGGAATTGCTAATCTGTTATTCCCAGAAATGTACTTGCTGTTTTCAGCTACCTTTGAGTGCTTAGGCCTCATCATTGTTAGAACGCAAAGTGACTGCCAAGCACAACTTCCAGTTTTGAAGCGAATTTGAAAAAGGTAAATCCTGTAGCTGAGAAATGAGAACACTGCACGTTCTTGCTCATTCAGTGTGCTTAACAGACTGCTCCCTGTTTTCTCAATTGTGAATCTCATTTCTTCACTCTTGACAGAGCAGCTGTATCGATTAGAATGAATAGAATCTTTCTCTTTCTGAAGAAGGTACCCCAAACCTTTATTCTCTGTGGAATACAAAACTTCATCTTTTTACATGAAAAAAAGATCTTGCGTTAAGTTCTGTGTTCTGTGCACTGATGAGATGTTAATGCTTGTAACTGGTCACTTGGAGTGAAATGCAATTGCAGCAACAGTAACATATTACAACTGGTACTGGTGTCTTTATTTAGTGTACATATACTCACAGTTTTTTTTCAAGGTGCTCTTCCTGCAAAGGGTCTACATGAGTGAAGAAAGATGTAATTCGCAATTCTCCTTGTACCTTATTAGAGCACTATGAATGGCCAATGAATATTCTTTCTCACATAAAATTAGTTCAGTGGAAGAGTTTTACATTGTTCTTCCTGGATCACAAAATACGGCTAGTGAGCGTTACATTCTGCAGAATGTCCTAAGATAAGAGGGGAAATACAGCCCAGTATCAAAGGAAATTAATAACTTCCTGAATTAGGCTAGATATTAAGTGGGAAAATTCTTAGTACTGTTTAACCAGGCTTTATTGCATTTGGATGATAGAAAAGCACAAAATTTACTCACAAAGGAAAGAGATATATTGTATTTTTTTTTTAATTTTTAGTTACATAAAAGAACCTCCAGAGACAACTACTTAATACTCTGAGAATTTGGAAACAGGAACGTCTTTCTAATGAGCATGTGAGAAGCCATAAGTTTTCATCAGAGAAAGTGTGATGAAAAACAATTTTGAGAATAGTAAGATTTTAAAGTATTTACCCATGTGGAAATATTGGTCACCAGTATAGTAGCCACTTTTTGCAAAGAAGTAAATCTTCAAGTGCAGGAAAATACCTCATTCAATTTTGGACCCACGTTCTCCAGTGGTTAGTGCAATGCAGCGTTATAAGTTGACATGCATGCTCCCCATAAATAAAATATCTACAACATCTCTGCATTCACAGTCAGAAACTTAGGTGAGTAAAAACCTCTGTCTTTCACCTAAACAGGCCGCATTGTATGTGCAAACCACATTTTGAACCTTCATGAATTAATAGGTGATTAGTAAAAATCGACACATTATAGATATATTTTTAGACATAACAGGAATAATATTCAAGCGAACAAACCAAAAAGACAGTCCAAAGCATGAGGGAGCAATATAAAAAAAAGGGAAAAACCTAGCACTGCAAAAAACAACTGTACTTTTATTACAAATTTCAGGTGATCAGTTTTTTAATGTTAATAAATATTCTAAAAAAAATTACTTTTGGAAAATTAATGCAAAATAGTCATTTTTGGTTAACAAACATGCTGTATGTTGCTGATGTTCTTACTCTTGTAAAACTGGCTACTTATTACATTTTATTACAAAAAATAACCACATAGCTGTAGGGATTTTTTAGTGGATGGCCTTAAAATCGTCCTTTCATCTCCATGTTATCAGAAGGGCACTTTGCAACAGATAAAGGAAGGTATCACCCTTAAAATAATCTTTTTCAGTTCTGGTGGTAGAATATTTGAGGATCTTGTGCTGGCTCAATGAAATATGTGTCAAATGCTTCTGAACAGGTTTTTTTTTTATTTTGCTATTAGGAAACAGCAAGCAAATGTTTGTGATCCATACTGGAAAGTGGAGATGTCATCTCCCAGGCCCATAAGGGTGTTGGGATTTGACTGAACTTCTGACCTGTTGAAAGGGCAAAATCAAAGAATGGTTTGGGTTGGAAGGGACCTTTAAGACTTTAAGACATCTAGTTCCAAACCCCCTGCTTTACTCAGGGGACACCTCTTTCTAGACCAGGTTGCTCAAAGCCCCATCCAGCCTGACCTTGAATGCCTCCAGGGAGGGGGCATTCACAACCTCTCTGGGCAACCTGTTCCAGTGTCTCACCACCCTCACAATAAAGAATTTTTTTCTGATATCTAGTCTAAATCTACCCTCTCCCAGTTTAAAGCAATTTCCCCTTGTCCTGTTGCTACCTACTCTTAAAAAAAAGTTCCTCCCCAGCTTTCCTGTAGGCCCCCTTCAGGTGCTGGTAGGCTGCTATAAGGTCTCCTCAAAGCCTTCTCTTCTCCAGGCTGAAGAACCCCAGCTCTCTCAGCCTGTTCAGTCTAAGAGAAGCTGTGTGCTAAGTGCCTTCAGCCAGAGAAGAGAGGGTGGTATAGGACAGATTCCTGTTTTGCTTTGACAGAAATATGGTTTCCTGCTATCTCTGACAGTTGAGCTATGCTCGTGTTTTGGAACCATACTCATAATCCTAGGAGCCTGGCCTGTTGTACAATGAATTAGTTGTAAAACATAGTAAACCATATTCTCATGTTATTTTTCTTTCCTTACTATGGACATTTCAGCTGAAGAGGGAACCAGTGTTTGAGTCAAGTCTCTGCTCTTTTGCTCAGTTTTCTACATAACTGTGTCTCTCTCTCTCTGAAGACTGTAGCTTAAACAAGTTTGCATCTTAGTTTTTTAATTTAGCTGGTCATCTGAGTTGCCAAAAATGCCTGTTGCTTAATACTTCACTTTCCGAGATGGTTGAGATTTCTTACCTTTAAACTTCAAGTTCCTTAATGCTCTCTAGAGCTGGTTAGACAAGTGGCAGTGCTCTCTGTTGCTCTCAGAAAAGGGGTTTTCCTTTCCTACCATGTAGTTTCCTATTTCTGATTGAGTTGTGCAGATGACTTCAAAGAATGCCATCTAGGATTTTGAGAAAGAATAAATGTAAGGACTGCTCTCTCATGCTTGGATTTGAAACTATATCATAAGGCTGCACAGAGACAGGTTTGTGTTGGACTAAAATAGAATAAATCACGTACTTAATGTTTTTAATAGGGTGATGAGGGATGGTCTGATGAGTATTTAGCAATGGATTCATGACATTAACATTCCATATGAATCACCAAAAGAGTTTCTGATTCACATAATATTTTCTACTTCCTGTTCTCCTTCAGAGTCTGCTAGGTGGTATATTTAGAAAGCAATTTCTTGATAAAAAGAAGAAGAGGAAGATGATGAAGATTAAATTACTAAGGCTCCTGAATAATTGCTGTAAGGTAATTGATATGGTATGGTCTGCTGAATAGTTGAAAAACTAGTCTTTCTTAAAATACATGAACCTGACTTTAAAACACAGCAATTTTTTTGATTTCAGGTCCTAAACATGTTTTCAATTATGTTTAACTGAATGCAAGTACAAAATCTAAAATCCTTCTAAATTTTTTTCATTATCATTCTTTTTTTTTTTTTTCCCTAGTATCTAACTACTCCTTACTCTTTTGAAACGCTTCATTTTAGCTTAGTGTATTTAGGATAAATGAATTCCCTACAATGATCGAAGAGGGCAGAGGGCAGGCTTTGCTTTGTTTGTTTATAGGATCACGATTTAGAAACTAATTGATCCAAATACTGAAACATGGTTTGTGGCATTTTGTCAAACATACTGGGAGAGACAATATTTTGGAAAATTGATTTAAACTACCACACACAAAAAAATTCTTGTCATTTAAAAATACCAATTGTTCTAGTGATTAAAATCAGACATCCTTCTAGTGGTTGAAAGCATCTGTATGGCAGAATTGTAACAGAACATGAATTAAATCTGATGTAGCAGGCTCAGAAACAGGACTTCTAAATTTGCTTGGTATCACCATTCATATTATTGAGTGAGCTGTTTGAACATCTATATCTTGATTTTCTTATCAGTAAATAAAATTACTTCTTCACCCTATGTCATAAGAGAAAAAAGGTATCAAGTGTTTTCCCCGAAGTTGAGAGAGACAACTGAAGTGGGCATTATTGGGTTCCTATCCTTCTTATTTGTTTTTCACTATGTAGAAGATCCAGCTACAAACTGGGCAAACTGAAGATTTGTCCATTAAGTTTACTTTCCAAATGGAAAATGTGGAAAAATGATAGAAGACAGAAAATATTTTAATCCTTATGTACTGACTCTGAATTTGGATCAAAGTCACCCAGACGGATTAGAACTTTAAATCAGTCTCTGTATTTATTTTAAAATATGAGCTTTCAGAGGTTTAGGTGTGCACCATTCAGGAAAAAATAAGCAAAAGATATTTGACTGTGTGAAACATAGAATTGTTTCACTGAGTTCTTCATAAGCTCTAAAACTAGGGGGACCATATCTATTACTCAGTGTGACTGTCATAACACAGGCTTTACAACTGCCCCACAACTCTCCTAGTCTTTGTGGGATGTAGCCTCACTGGAGAATTTACAATGATAGCAGATATACCACAGTCTTTTGTTAATTTATCTCAGCATTTTTCTCACTTATTAAGCTGTGTGCTATAATTCTAGTTTTAATTAGCCACATATTTCTATATGGGTGAAAAATCCTGCTATCATATTTTCCTTTCTGATGTAAATGATACCAAATTCTGTTACGAAGTCTTTTTCTTCAACAAATTTGATAGAGTAAGCTACTTAGCTGCTTCACTGCAGGGTGGGCTTTCCATTATTTTAATCTTTCTCATGATTCTATATTAGCCTTTCATAATTGTAAAGGAATTCTACAGGGAGGTACTAGTTCTGCTATTACCACATCAGTTCTAATGGAAACTTTCCCTCTCTACACTTTGCAATTGCTTTTTTTCCTACAATACTGATGCATTTCTAATCTAAATGTTTCAGCTTTCTTACATATCACTCATTATCTATGTTAGAAATAAGAAAATTCAGTAACGAGTCTATCATTTTTGTCTTGGCTATGCCCATTTTTCTGGAAAGGGCATTTAATCCTCATTCAAATATCTTTTTTTTTTTTTTTTTCTGTTGTGACTAAAGGAACATGGGTAACTGCATAATATCTGGTGCTGCAATGTGATAATCAGTTCTACAGTACCCTTGTTTTTCTTGCATCAGAGTGGCATAAGCTGATTTTGAGCATTCTGAGTTTAGAACAACTTTAAAAGGCTATAAATATAAAGTGCTTCACAAGCTGAAAAGTTTTCTACCAATTTAAGAAAATTGTCAGTGAAACAGGTAATTGATCACTGCTCTTTTACAGCTGTGTAATGCTAGCATAACTAAAAGCTCCAGTTAAATTAATTAATGAGTTCAATTATGAACTTTTCTCCAAAATGTTATGATTCCTACCAAGTTGATAATGCAATGACCTGGGAGTGTGAAATATCTGTTATGTAGAGAGTTGCCAGTTAATTGATTCACAAATTATTAAAAGTTTGTTGCACCCAAGGGAGTGCTCAGATCCATGGCAACTATTTCCTAAAGTGTGCAAACTCTTTTCTTTTTAAGATTGTCTTTTGCTAACAAGCATGATAAAATGCTTCTAAGCCAGAAACTGGCTGTTCATACTGAATCTATTGAGGTATAGGAGTAATTTCTAGAGGTTTTTGCTGTTTTTTATCCTGTGTCACAGAAAATGTGTTCATGAATAAGAATCTTTACAGGTATCAATAAGAAAATGTTAATATCTTGTCCAGAAATTGATTCCTATCTCTCTATTTATACTATTATTTCTTCTGTCATTTTGAATGTTTCAGTTAAGTTCCCTTATTTCCTGCTCTCATGTTGAGTAACACTTGCTTCCTGCTAAGGGAAATAGTATTGAGAGTTTCTGAAAGAGTTTCTGATGTTTAAAACCAAGGCTATTTCATTCAGTGTTATGTATGGTAGAGGGAAGCAGTTCCTACTACAGAGGAGGAGTAATTTATGCCGATGTGTATTCCAGAATTCAGTGTTTTGAAATACTGTATTTCATTGCATTTGTCATGCCTTTCTGTGTACCAAGCTTGAACAACAGGTTTCATTTGTGAGAGATGCATAGAGACAAGAGGAAATGTTCAGTGTAATTTGTTCTGATTCTGACATCTTCATGCATAGGTTTCACAACAATTAAAAATTGAAATGTGCAAAGAATAATATAGAAGGAGGTATTAAAATAAGTTTAAAGTACCGTTAATATTTTATAAAGCTTTATTAAATTTTTATAAATGTTATTAAAGTGCAGTTGGGTTGACTTCAGTGTTGTATAACATGACTGCTTTTACAGGCCCTCATGAGTGCAAGGGGCAGAAGGACTTCACATGGCTCCCTGGCTCTGGGGAGAGACCTGGGAGTTTGAGGTGTGGTATTTCTACCCTTTCGGGTACATCTTGCCCTGAAGTTCAGCTGTTTGCAGTGTTAACAAGAATCAGTGTTGCATAAATCTTTCGCACTGTCGTTTGGGATTGTTTTTAGGTAGAAAATGATTTTAGATCCTGACACTTAAATACTGTGTCAAATGAAATCATGGTGGAAATTGGCCATGTCCATCATCTTTCTCACTCTTGGAGTATTCTGACTACTCAAAGATTTAGTTTTCTCAGTTATCAGACACTTTTTTTTGGTTAAATTATCCTGTGCCACCTCTCCTCTGTCACCAAGACAGAACAATTAAAATAAAAGTACATCTCTTGTTATGAACTAGCACGTTGCTTCAGGACCACAAGAAAATGCCTAGAAAGGGAGTGAATATAAACTAGTATCTGTATTGTAGGGAAAAAAAAACAATTTCAAATACCGAGTGACTGTTTCTGTTTCCTAAAATTAAGGAGCCTATAATCTCAGCACCATTAACAAGTGCTGTCATTCAGATACACAGTGTCTGGCTGATTTAAATAAAATGAAATGAAGATAGTTGTTTCTGGTCCCTTGGCTTCACTCATTGCCATAAACATATGCTCTGCGTCCCGCTTCTTTCCATCTTATTTATGACTTTAATTTGTTGTGTGGGCTGCGCTAGAAATTAAATTTAATACAATTCTCCAAGGGACCCTGTCATATAATAACATGGTAATTTCTGTGTATCCTTTTGAAAAATGAGGAAATTAATTCTTCCTGACATGTTCTAATTATTCCAGTGTGAACGGCAAATCCGTTTTTCCCAGCCCCTGAAGTGTTATAGGCAAATGGCTGCTGTTCAAAGCTGAGGTGCTAATGCTGACCAGCAGTGCGTTTAATTTGAAACATGAGCAGACACCTTTCAACACACCTTTGTAATATTGGAGTACTTTACAGAAATTAATTCACTACTTATTTGGCAGCTTAGCCTGGGGGTTATGGTTTTTATTCATCAAAACTATAGTCATGTTAGCACAATGTTTCCTGTTTCCTCTAGTGATCTGTGGCTGTGCTGCAAAATACAAATATAGAAGGGTGCAATGCTGAGTTGTCAAGTACGTATTTCTAAAGTAGGGATGTGGGCATTGTAGCACTAATTGTTCTGTGCCATGCTCTTTTTACAGGAGAGAGATACTGTAAGGTCTTCAGTGTTGAGTTAGTCACATATGGTAGCTAACACGTTCAACTGAAAAGACAGGGAAGAAATTATTTTAAACCAATTTCATGTGAGAGAGCTTTTCTGCTCAGGTGCTTGCCTCTGTTGTGATGGTCCATTACCTGCTTCCATTTCTACTGTATTGCTGAACCCTAACTAAAACTAGGATGCATACAATGAACTTTAAAATTCCAAGATACACTTGGTGTAGGTAGATTTTTTGCTAAGGGGAAGGCAATGATTTAATCAAATATAGGCCCTGAAATGCACACTTATGGGCATTTCACTGGGCACTTGTGACTTTAAGTATGTTGCATTTAGGAATTTCTATTTTAGTATGTTATCTTTGTGCAGAACTGCCAAATGAAGTCCTTCAAGTATCCCAGCTTTGTAATACACAGATGTTGTCTTTGTTAAGTGTTCTTTCAGAATTTTGATGCATGGAAATATAAGAAATTTTATCTATCCCAAGAAATAGAAATTGACAAAAGGCACCAAATAGAAGAGTCTGGAATGGCTGAGACTTCATGTACAGCTTTTTAGCCATAAAGAAGAAGAGATAGAATGAAGAAGTGTCTAAAAAATTTTGCTAACTGCCTAGCTAAAGGGAGAAATGGGTGACATTTTTGGAGTTGTCAGTTCAGGTAGGAAGAAAGAACTGAGATCAGTTTCTGCCAAGAGAAAGGAATGGTGGAGATGGTATGAAGGGTAAAAGGGAACAGTGACTGTCTGAAGTGAGAGGGAAATCTGAGCGTGAAAGCTGTTATCGGCTAAGAGTAGAGAAGGTCAGGTTGAAGGCTGTTATGCGTTTGAGTGGAGTGGTCATTGTGGATGAAAACGTCAGAAATGACATTCTGGGGGATCTCAGAGGGCAAGAACAGAGACCAAAGGCAGAGTCAATCGTGTCCTGAGGAATACTGTAAATACAATTAAGCTAGTTGATTATCAAGTCACAGGAGATACATGGGAATAAGGAAGGTTTATTTTACAACAAGGAGAACACTGCTTAAGTAAAAAATTCATCTTTTACAGATGAGATTAGATTTTGCTAGCAAGACAGGAACCAATGTTAGAGCAATGACTAGAATTACTGGATCACACCTTAGTCTGAAAGATTTTATATAATGTTGTTTCTGTAACAAACAACTGAAGAATGATTCCTTCTCTCTCCGAGAAGTTTACATTGAAATCTCTGAATACAGAAAGAGAAGAAAGAAATCTTACATACTGCTTTCATGAAGAGGTTTTGAAATGTAGTTCGAACTTCCTTCTGACCAATTCATGAGAGGTTTGAATTTCTTGAGAGGATTCTGTTAGTGATATATTGTCATAAATACTCCATGCATCCTTGCTCAACACACTTTGTTCAAAGAGGTTCAAAATGCAATCTAAGTATTTTGACTACTGGTTCTAGTTCTAATTTGAAAAAAGTAAATTTTAGCATCAGAATTTTTACTATAAAGGCTAAGCTCTCCCTGTGGAGTTGTGCAATGGAAGAAGAAATTACTTCCAAAAGACTAGTAGTCTTTTGAATAACTCCAGTGATAAAATATGTAAGATGGTGGTCTAAGTGCCTGAATAGCAAAATTGGAGAAGGGCATAGCTCCATCAAAAAAGAACTGAGCATAAAATCTTGGGTGTTGCTTCGAGGCAATCAGGACTGCCAAGTCTGTGACCCACTGAGCTATATTCTCTTACATGAAAATCATTAGGTAAAGGGCAGAAAATACGTATAGCAATATGAACTATGTATGTGTAAAAAAGCAGTACCCCACAAAGGAGTTCTACAAATTCAGGGAAGCTAGTGTATTCATAGCAACCCTGCATAGTGTGAGGGGAATTGCTTTAAGTCCTCAGAAACATTTCCACTGCATTCTTTTTGTCTGCTAGAAGGAGGTACAACATGAAGGTGCCTTCTTTTTCATGGAACTAGACAGAGAGAACTTAACAGATATGCAGAGATCTTACACCATCTAGATGCCTTGTTTCCGCAGTCTGCCTGTGTACAGCTTTTGCAAGCACAGCAGTAGAAGCTGTGGCCAGCTGTCTGAAGTCTTACAACATCTGTTACAGTCTGAAAGCCTCGTTCAGACTCCAGTCTACGTATCAGGGTTAACCAAGACACTCATTATTCAGTGTGCGCTCCTTTGTCATTCTCTGCATCTGCACCAAAACCTTCAAGACTTTGTACACTAACAACAGTATATTTACCAGAAGATAGAATATTGTCTGAACAATATTATAAAATTGAATTTTGCTTTGTCCACTGTGTTCACTGCATTATGGTGGTAATCATCATGGTATGCTTTGCAGAGTACTTTTGTTGTGGTTTTGTGATTTTTTTGTTGTCGGTATTCCACATCAGAACATCATGCAGAACAGTGGGAGTTAAAGAGTTAATGTTCTGGTTCCATGTTACTGCCTTTTGGGGCATTTTGGGCTCCCAGAGATGAGGGGAGGGGTGGCATCCCCAGAGGACTTGGCGCGATGAAGAAGTGAGGTGGAGCTGCGGACTGGACCCCAGCCGGCACTCGCTCTGCCTCTGACCATCTCAGCTTGCCATGGAGGAGAAGCATCGTGCTTCCCTCACACTATTGTGGTTTGACTTGTACTTTGGGTACTCTTGTCTCTCTCATTTTGTTTGATTTTTTTTTCTTTCTCCCGGGCCCAGTGCGCCCCTGTTACAGACTTATAGCTAGGGATAACCCTGTGACAACGTGTGTGGAGAATGCGGGCAGCTATGGATCTTTACTTCATCTTAAGAGCATTTTATAGAGGACTAAGAACCATTATGTTCCTTGGAATATATTGGTTCCTTTTTAAGCTGCTCCTTTTCTCTGTCTGAGTTGCACATACCTAATTAAGGGCACTGATGGAGATACCTGCTTGGTTCCTATACATCCCAGCTAATTTAACAGACAATATGATGTTTGGGCTAGTTTCCAGGTGCTCTTCCCAGTTCCTTATGCATGTTCTGGATGCTAGCTTAGGTACTGTGCTATCAGTCTCTCTGCATGTATTCTCTGCAATAATAATTTACATTATGTGGAGGAATGACCCTGAGAGCGAGGAGTACACCTGAAATATAGCGGAAACTCACAAGAACAGCACTGGAAAGGTATGCTGGTTCACTGGTAGCAACGATCAATAGATACGAAGACTTAGAGTACCCCCAATTTCTTAACTCATTCTTACACTTCCAAACTTGGAACAAAAATAACCACCATTCTATAATTCCATATCAGATGTCTGCCAAACGGCAGAAAGGCTAGATAAAATGGACAAGAGCCAGGACGACATGCAGGAGGAACTGTCCCTAGTGATCAACCGTGATGAACCTATGGCAGTATCAGAAAGACTCGATGAAGACCAGGATGATCAAAAGAATCTGCTGAAGGAGCTGGTCAAACTGATTAAGGTCTCAGCTGTCAATGGC
>PPHD01001546.1:9444-42035 GCA_002909625.1 Bambusicola thoracicus | reverse complement strand
GGGAGGGAGGAGAAAAGGGGGGTGGGATAAGGAACCAGAATCTGCAGCACAGCCTGAAGAAAAGTGATTGACGAAGGGGGAAAGAAGGGAATTAGGAAAACTGATAAGAAAACCAGCAGCAGAGTTTTGGCTGCGCTCTTCATAACTTCAGAAATGCTCAGGAACTGAACAGCCTGTTGTTTTGCCAGTATTAATGTTAGGCAGCAGCGTGCCCCTTCCACCCTGATGGATGGACCTTCTGTGATGTTTACTCTTTTCTAGCTCTGCTGCGTCGCTGCATCGTTTTCTCTGCCTCTGCAGACGATGGATAACCAAAGATAGTAACGCTTTCTTACGCAGTTCCTTGACAGCTGGTGGTAAATGACCTGCGGCCCTGCAGATGTATTTATGGTTCAGTTACTCTGTCATTTGTGTTTCACTGATCCCAACTCTTATTATCTCCCAGATGTATTTGTCTGCTCCCGTCACCTGTGTAGCAACTGTAGCTGCTCAGGGCTTCCCTCGTCCCTATAATTCACCATGACCTGAACTCACACGGAGATCTTGTGCCTCTGTCTTTACCCTCACTTCATTGCTTTCACTTCTGCATATTTGGGTTGGGTTTCTAAGGCCTTTTAAGTGCTCTTCTTTGTAACCTGCCTTGCTGCTCTCTTTGCCAGCCCTGCTTTGGAAGCAGTGAAGAGCAGTGCTGTTTTTGGGCTGGTTTTTGGGTTGGTTCTGCACGAAACCTTCACCAACACCTGGGAAGTGCAGACAAAGTGGTGCTGCTTGATGGTGATGAGTGCATACCAGCAAGACATGTGTGATACCTCCAGCTGGTGGCAGAAAAAAAGGAGCTTTGATGAAGTATTAAAAGATTTTGCAGATTCCACAGAAAATTCAATACAGCCAAAATGAAAATGCCTCTCTGGTATACAGTGGCAGCATTGATGCTGTTTTACTTTAGGCGTGTAGCGTAGGCACTTTGGATCACACCCCCACCTTTCTTGGTCTTGTTCTTGACTATATAGGGAATTTGGTCAGCTAACTTTGGTCCTGAATCACAACCACAGCAGATGACTAACACTGCCCTAAACAGAGCTCTTCAGAGAAAACCCTCATCATTTCCCCTGGCGCTCTGCGGCTGGCAGGCGTGCTGCCCACAGGCATGGTGTGGATGACCTCGGCCATGCAGGTGGCTCTGACCTGTCCCCGCTGCTGCAGGAGATGTCTGGGAGAGGAAGGCTCAAGGAAAGCAGATTTCTCCTGCCTGAAGGTGATCTGTGGGTGTCCCCTCCACCCAGGAGCATCTCAGAGATCCTCCTCAGCCCCTCAAGGTCACTGTCCTTCCAAGCTCCAAGGGCACATCCTAGACAGAACCCAGGGGCTGCTGCATGGGCAGTGTGCTCAATGTCACCAGCTCAGCTGCTGGTGGTACTCAAAGGGAAGTATTTGTGAAGTGTACCTGCGGGGAACAGGCACAAAGCAAGATGCCTGCCTAGCATGTGAATCTCTCCACCGTGGGTGTCTCAGACCTGCTTCTGTGCCAGTGCTTTCCAGCA
Source organism: Bambusicola thoracicus (assembly GCA_002909625.1). NCBI lineage: Eukaryota > Metazoa > Chordata > Aves > Galliformes > Phasianidae > Bambusicola > Bambusicola thoracicus. Next base: position 40,494 of record PPHD01001546.1, on the reverse strand, counting down.
GCACGGTCACACCTTCCCATCCGCCTTTCACCTGGCTTTCCAGCTCTTTTGTGGCAAGGATGTAATTATTTAAATTGCTCTCTGTAGTTACTAGCAGGCTGTAAAACTAATAACTTGAAGCGGTGCCCTGGCCTGGATAATGTCCTGGATTCTGAAACTGTGAACTCCAACGAAGGTAAATTTGTAGCTAGTGTAGACATGCTGCCAAATTTCTGCTGAACGACCAAAATGCCAGAAACGCTCCTTAAAAGCTTCCTGACACGTGGGTCCATCCTCCTCTTTCTCCTTCTTCTTGTGTAGTGGCTGTGGCAATGCTGCAGCAATGTGCCGGGGCTGTGAGTGTTGTGGGGTGGAGGAGGTCAGGCACAGGAGTGTAGCTCGTAGAGCACTTCAAAAAGCCCCATGCCTTGAACGTACAAACAGAGCAAGGTGTTGAATTGAAAGTGAGTTCTGTGCAGGTTTGTTGAGAAAAGAACCCAAAAACTAGAAAGTCACCGACCGGAGGGCGGCCCATTGAGGCTTTCCAGCTGCAGACCTCTGGGCGCTCAGCCCAGCTCCTCTTGCCAGCTATGTGCTCCAGGCTCTGGCTTGGACATCCTCGGGTACAGAAATATGCAGGGCGGCCACGACGACTTTCTTCTCCATTCCTGGAGTCATGTGGCAGCCGATTCTTACATGAATAAGAATCAAAGATTCAAATGGGTGGGAAGCTTAACCCTACTTATTCCATATAGCAGCAGACCGCTGTTGTCGTACATTTTGGACCAGATCGAGCTGGTGCTCTGAGCTGAAGGAGTGCAGCACTGGGAGCTGGGAGATTACAATCCTCTCCCGCTGCCATGCTCCACTCGCTGTCTGCGTGGCAGCACAACCACCAACAAGCTCTGCAAAGCGCTTGCACATTTATCATGCATGCTCTTTTCAGCCCCACACTCCAGCACTGCAGGCAGGCTGGCTCCCAGGAGCCAAGTGTTTCCACGCCATGCTTCTTGGATGTGAAAAAGCAGCCCCAAGTCAAGTCTCTGGCAGGAAATGTTTCTTACTCATGCTACATACTCACTATGCCCTGTCCCGGAGGCCACACTCACAAAGAGCAAACGCCTCTGCCAATGCAGGGACGGGCTTCAGGTGTGCGCAAGACTGCAACGGAGCGCTCCTGCAGTGCTCCTGCAGTGTCTGCAGGTCTGTGTGCACTTGGGCAAGCCTCTTGCTCTGTGTCTGTGTTCTCCCATGTGGGAAGGGAATAATATTTGCTTGCCAACTTCGTTGGGGTGTTCGGAGAGCGCAATGAATGTCTGCACAGTGCTACAGACATAGGAGGTGTTATACGAATTTGAGGCATTGAGGTGCCGAGCAGTGTGTTTGAACGCTGCAGAAAGGGGAAATACAGCCTTCAGACAGCTGCGAGTACAGCAAGGCAGGTTTATTACAGACAGGAATGTTTAAACTCACAAATAAAAGGGGTGCCAAAATGCATTCATTAGGAGGTGATGGACTGAAGGCACTCCATGAAGCACGGCACCAGCTGAGGAAGGTGAGCAGCTCTGCAGGCTTCCACATCCACACCGTAGCCAGCACAGGGATCCCAGGCACTGAATGTCTGGGGGATGAATAAGGGCACAAAGCAGGCTGGTGTTCCCTGCAAGCAGCATAAGAATAGACAGAAGGTGATAAAAGTGAGCACTGAAAGCTCCTGCCTGCCAGTACTTCTCAGCACTGCTCTCAGGCATATGCCAGAGGCGTTTGTTTTCCTGCAGAGCAATGAGCACTGATGGCATGACCATGTCACTGCTGGGCAGACCCTGAGCCCAGAGGCAGCCAGGGTGTGGATGTGGAAGGTTTCTGAGCCCCCACATCTCAGTGATGGCACATTTGCAAGGAACAGAAAGAAGAACTTGGCCTGCATGGTTTTGCCAAGTATCCTAGTCATGGGCATGCCTTTCTCCAAAAATAGTTTGTAAGGAGAAGCAGTGTGTCGACGCTTCATTGAATGAGTGGACATTAAGAGTTGGGTGTTCAAAGCATGATTAATGGTTGTGGAGAGCCATTAGTTCCCATAAGTCCGTGACCGAGACACCGCTCCTGTGATGTAGGGCTTGGCAGCACGGCTCTCCATGGCAACCCAGAGAAACAAACTGAAGATCTGCACAGAAGAGATGACTGGAGGGAAAGGGGCAGGGAATAGCCAAACTATTTTTATATTTCTGAACTAAGCAGCAGTTATTTTTCACTTTTGAGTGCTAAATTCCCTTTTTGGTATGTTTACTTACTGGGTGATACATACTTTTGTTTTTCTCTGGTTTTCTCCTAGCTGCAATCCCATCTATCTACCCAAAGAACTTCACACTTTTTGAGTGAACACATGGCTCTCTGCACTCACGTAACATCGATTTCCCTGATGTGCATGTTAATTACTGCTGACAGTGTGTATGCTATCCATCCCTCACCCCAGCATCTGCCAGGCCTCTCTGGACAGAGCTGGGACATACAAGAGGTGAGCATGGAATTGCCCTGGCCTTACCACGTCCCTGTGACAGCTGGAATCTATCACTGGCAGTGACTGGAAGGCCCCAGGCTCAGCTGGATGTTCCCATGCCAACAGGTGCCACCTGGGACGTGTCTGTTCCTGCAGCCCCTTGGAGGCCTCTCTGTGGTGTAGCATGGCAGCAGACACACTGGTTGCGGTGGGAGGCCATTGCCTGCCCTCCTCTGAGCCACAAAGCCCAACATTTGTGCTGGCTTATCTAGGTACAAGGGTCACTGTTAAGCACAACACTGGTTGTGATAACGAGGTACAATAGCTCTGCCCAGTGATGGTGACAGCTGAGAAGACCGGGCCTGTGGACTCAGGCGAGGGTACCAAATGGGCCGTGGCTGGTTTGTAGAGGTGAAGGTGTGTGCTGGCAGCCATGAGCACATGCACCCCAAATTCCAGGGGTAAGATGGAAGCTCCAGGACCCCAGCACCTGGTGCCACCAGACAGGCATTGGAAAACACCTTGGGCAACCTTGAGGCCAAATGAGTCTTCCTCAGTGATGAAGGGTGTTGGTGGTCTGAGTTACATGTAAAAAGAGCCAGGTAGGAAAAATTTCCACCCCACATAACTCCTGGAGGGGACAGAAATGCTCTCTTTGAGAAATGAAGGCTCTTTGCCTGATTTTTATCATCTATGAGAAGGTGTTGGTCTCCTTCTCACTCCCACCTCAGTGGCAGGAACTGAGCCAGGCTGAGAGATCCAACATGGGGTGGGATTTGACTCACACACCTTTATCTACCTGCACCATGACTGTCTCCACTGGCACCTCACCCAGCGCTCCCTTTACCGTCCATGGGAGATATGAGTGTGTTTGGGGTGTGAGTCAGCTGGTCTGTTTTTGCTTTCTGTCTTAAGGTAAGGTGAACTGCCCTAGATTTTCCTCTTTAGCCAAAGGGAACATAAGGCAATTTCATTTAGCATTTCTCATAATGTAAGAAAGTATGTAAGGACCCCTGAATTCTTTATGATTTTGTTGTGAACGGAGAAGGAACTCAGTGCCCCAGAAAACAAAGGCCAGTTGTGATGAGAACAATGCGGTCATGCTGTCTCCTGTTAATCTGATTTTGCTTTTAAAAGATTCTTCATATACTGTGGAAGAAGGAGTTTAATAGTAAATCATAAAAGCACAAGGGAAATGGAAAGAATTTACTTAAGAGGTAGCTGTCTCTTTTCTTTCTTTTTCACTTGTGTTTATTTCTCTGCTGGCTTTAAGCATCAGGCTGAAAGCCATAGGTACAGATCGACGCAATAAGCTCGGTATCCATGCTTACTTTGCTGCAGCCACAGTTTCCAAACTGGTAAGCCTGACTTAGGACAACATAGTGTTCAGCATTGTGCAGATGGTTACTACCCTCCCCCATGATAAAAACAGTAGCAGTTGCTGGTGGCCATCATATGTTTGCTATTTTCCCCCCAGTGACTCCTTGAGGTTCAGCAGCTTTCCTCAGCAGGCAGCTAATGGGACCAGGAGCGCAGACCTGACATGGGAAGGAGCATTTTCAGGGTGGTAATTTATAGCCATCCATTGCTGGAACACGTGGCAGACGTCATACTAGTTCCTGCTGCAGTCATCATACAGAAATGTTTCTTCTTAGTGGAAAATACTGATTTACAGAGATGCTAATCAAACCCAATACTTCTCTCTGGGCTTATAACGCACTCGGAGGCCAAGTTTCAGCACGCAGTATGTTACATGTTAACTAGGTAACTGAACAAATGAATCAACAGAGAAAATTAATGAGATTCCAAAGGTGCAGACAAGTTAGAGCCGCTTCTTTCCACCTCTATGCAAATGCAGCTTCAGAAATCCCCGAGACACTTCCCAGGTTGCCGCTGCCTGCTCAAAGCTCGGTGCAGCCCTGTGCCTTGCTGCCTGCTGTGGATTTTGGATCAACTGTGGTGTGGCACTGCTTCGAGGGAGGGCTCAGGTCTGTTGGGTGGTTTATTTGCAGCAGATAAAGAACAATAACCCCACTGTTCGCACGGCTGATCCATCGAACCTTTGTTCTTTCCCCTTGATGTGCTGGAGGAAAGTCACTGCAAGTGCCATTGTTTACCCAGAGTGTTTTCGAGGGCTTTCTTTCCTCTGCTTCATTCAATGGGTTTATTTGTTTTCAGAAGGTTTCAGATAGGAATACGCTAAGATACTAATTCTGCTTTGCCACTTGGGTTAGAAACTGCCTTTGAAAAACTTTCTAGGCTCATTTGTTTGTGTAGTAAAACATGTCTGAAAATGATTCATTGATGATTTTAACCTAGCAAGGCTGGTTGGAGATTAATGCAGCCAGAGGGGAAGAGGCATCCCTTTCCGTCCATCAGCCTTTGCTCTGCAGGCCAAGCTGCGGCTGCCTGCCCTCTCTCTCTCGCCTTGGCACAGTCCAATGACCCGCACCATTCCAGCAGGCTGTAATTAAGCCATTCCTAATTTCAACAGAAGAGTGCACTGGGAGTGAAAGGGGGAGCCCTGCTGGAAAGCTCACATTCATGCTAATACTGTTGAATTCAATCTTTATTGCCGTGTGTGTGTGCTGTACCTCCGTTACCTCCTAGAGCAATTATAGGAGAAAGAAGCCATAAAAAGGGCCAGAAAAAATATGCCTGAAACCTCACGTGTATTTTCCAGCTATGTTAGGAAACCTAAGAAAAGCCATTTCCTCTTTTCTCAAACCACCTTTCTTTGAAGAAACCTGTGTGTAGAATAAACAGTGTTTTTAGATGCCACTGTGTGGTATTAAGGGAAAGTATTTGTAAGACGTGTCTCCTTCACAGCCCAGCTGAGGAACCATTCAAGAAAAGTCTGCCCACTGCCCTTCCAATACTGTTGTATTTTAGAAGAAGTGGAGGTGTTGTTTCACTGGCACAGAAGCCATGTGTGCAGAGGATCACAAAGGATGAGACAGCTTTGCACCTCCAGCAGTGCTCCTGTTGGCACTGTCACTACAGCACATTCTTGCTTCCCTAGCTAGTCTCACCTAAGGTAAATTTCTTTTCACTTCGGTGTCAGAAAGACAGAGTCTTGTTTCAAAGGGAGAAAAACAACAAGAACACAGTTACTGTTTTGTGGAGCGTTGAAATGTGTACAAAAAAGCTGATTTAATATCTGGAAAGTGATGGATCCTTCTATCTCTACCCACACAAGCCCTGGCTCTAAGAATAATGTAGAAAAGTTTTCCATGTAAAATCATCAGGAGCAGCAAAGTGGTGGTTGCATGCAATGTGGATGGGTCACAGCAAAATAAAAGAAAAAAAAAAAACAAACAGCTGAATTAAATCTTTCGGGAAAGTATTGGTTTGAGCTCAGAACTGTGTCATGAACATGTGCAAGCATGCTGGAATGTGATGCAAGGCACAAAGTGAAAAAACACCCAAGGTATTCCCCAGCAGTTTGTCTATCGGTAATTGTTTATTGTTCGTAGCTCTGATCTCAAGTAACAAGATTGGTGGAGATAAAGAAGAGCTTCCAAGAGAGTGAAGAGCATGAATGAGAATGTGTTTCGAGAACTCACTGACATATCCATTCAAAGGCTGCAGGTCTTGGAGTGCCAAAGTGTTGGCACACTGCTCTCCTTAAGAGCCTGTGTGAGAAACTGGGCCCGGAGGCTGTGGTAGGGGTGTAGGAGAGGCTGCTGGGATGACGTGTGAGGGCTGGATACAGACAGCCCTGGGGTGAAGGAGAGGTGTCTTGGGGGAGTGAAAGAAACATGAGAATTATGACTAGGGATGACTGAAAAGTGAGATAGCTTGCATGGGTACAGTACAGAAGTAATGAGTGGCATGTTTACAGGGTAGGTCTGTGACTGGGACTTTAGTGGATATAAAAGTCATATGGATGAACCTATCATGTAGAAGCAGCCCTTGGCCAGGGTCAGTGCAAGACCTACCAACTGACCTTTTCAGGCTCCAGAGGCAAGGCACACAGTAATGCAGGGAGGCTGAACCACATGCAAGAAATGTGGTAGTAAAGAGGAGCCCATGAGGTAGACTGTGCTCAGATGGAGGTGATCTTCCAAATCCTGCCTTCCTAGGAAAGTTGGAACATGTGGTGAGGGAGGCATCAGTGATGCCCTTTCTGATACTAGTCCCAAGACTCTGTTACTTGAAAATTCACTAATAGAGAGATGGGAGGTAACATCAAACTCTGAATGCTGCACAGAGAGAAATCTTCCTTCTCAATCCTGCCACCCCAGGAACCTAAACTTTTGTGAGTTCAGGTGGGGAACAATATCTTAAATAAGTTATATGTTTATTGTCACTACTGTACACCTGTAGGACTCTGTATAACTGCAGGCACCAGGCAGATGGAAAACATGAAGAGCATATGTGCTTCTTGCAGGTATCTCCCAGGGAAACAGGAAATAGGACAGAGCTGCTGTGCTCAAAATTTGCTGTGAAAGAAGACAAGGAAGAGCAGGCAAGATAGTTTCCATTCTTTCTATGGAGTTTTTTAAAGTCCTCAGTGTAGTTAGATTCTTTTACTTATTGTTCAGAATAAATGGTTTGCACATATCTTTGAAATCTTGTTTTTGTATTCTGCGTGCTACTTTATACTTAGAAATTTAAGCCCACATTCTCTAAGTGGAATCCTCTGCAGGCAAAGCATAGACAGTGGGCTTGTGGATGCCTTCAAAAGTCTTTTGTAATTCAAAAAACTGCTGAAGCTCCAAATCTACCCATACACCTCTATATTATACCACTTAGTACTATGGATGGGACTTCGGACAAGTGATTAGAAAGAACTTCTTGAGTCACGCAGTCCAGGTAACCTTGTCATATGCTCCCTTTTGTAACTCAAACTCCGCATTAAGAGTAGGTGGGTTATTTGACTCCATTGTCCAAGGGAGTCTTCTCCAGATTACACCAGTGATTTAGACATTTCTTCTAAATTAAAGCCTAAATATTTTGGTGACTGATGTGTATCCATCTGTTCTTACGATGAAGCTGTCCTTGTGTAAGTGCCTTTCTTCAGAGTTTTTCTTTTGTTAGCATAAACTATTAGCATATACATATTCATATACATTCTTGTAATGCAGACTTGTTTTTTCCTGTGATAATCCTAATAACTTTTCTCCATCTGCACTTTGTCCCTTGGGAATTCATGTCACTTGAGAATGGGGGAACCTACTATCGTACCTGCTATTGCAAATGAGAGCTAACCAAAACTTGTACAGCAGTATTACTATTTCCCTTTGTGATGTATTGGTAGCAGAGATACTTTAAAAACATTTTAAGGCTGAAGTTCTCTCGTTACGACTGCACCATGTTATTGTTCATAACTGCCCTTAGCTCAGGGGAAAAAGCTCAGTTGTTGCTAGCTGATGAGTTCTTTGCTTATAGTAAAAATGAAGTAGTTCCCAAGTGTATGAGCTTGTTTTTATGCTGCTCATTTTCCTCCTTTTTCTGTTTCTTTGGTTCACAGAGTCCTCGTGGAATGTACTCTAATCCTCTGAATGATGTTTCTCCCTAGTTTTGTGTCATCAGCAAATTTTATTAGCACATGCTGACGTTCTAGGCCAATGCAATGAGAAAAAATATTAACTAAGATCAGTTTTGGAAACAGTCCTGAGGAAATATCTCTGTCACTCTGACTGTTTTCCATTTATCTCTGCCTGGGTCCTTGTCCCCTCAGCCAGAGCTTCACCCATTTCAAAATTCATGCATCGACCTCGGTTGTTTCCAGGTACATTCATACGCTACTCTGCAGCCTTTTTGGGACTCAAGAGGAAAGATTTACTGCGAAGCTCGTATCTCAAAAATAGGTGGCCAGATTTTACAAGAGTGATCTACCTGCATTGAGCTAGTCTTGTACCTCACTGCACTCACCTCTCTGCCTTCAGCTGCACCTGTGGTTTCCTTCTCTAAAACACTGGCTTCTGTGAAGATCTGGCCTGAAATGCTCAGAACCAGAGCTTAAGCAATGCTTGTAAGAAGCTATGCTTTCCTGTTGCCCGTGATCATAGAATCACAAAATCATTAAGGTTGGAAAAGACCACTAAGGTCATCTAGTCCAACCATGAACCTATCCCCACATGGTTTGCTGTTTTCCAAGTGGTCAGCATTGTCTCCATGCTCAGTGGTGGGAGCACTGGACAGCAAATGTCTGTACACAGCTGTGTCCCCATTCTTCAGCTGTAGAACTACACCTGGCCAACACAGGGAACCATAAGCATTACAGTGCTTATGTAAATGGATCATGAGTGTCAACAATCACATTTTTGGGAGGCAAAAAATAAACAGTCCGTGCCTGTTACTTCTAATCTGCTGACTTTCCTAAATCTGTCGTAAATAAAAACATTTAGTTCATACGCAGTCTTTTTATTACCACTACATACAGTCTACATAAAGTAACATTTACCTCACGTTGTGATGATGTAGTTCCTTTTCCAAAAGAATACGTCTGTGTCCAAACTTAACCTCTCCCTCTCCTAATATCTCTGTTAACAGGTTATTTATCAGTATGTGGTGTACTGCCCAATTAGATATGTGTTCCAATAGCTTAAAGGAATGAGAACAGCTTTATTTAACAGCTGGTAATTTAAAGTGAGTCTCTGGGGAGAAAGGCTTTCCCTGATTGCCACTGCTTATTTTGGAAGATGCAACTACGAAAGGTTCAGTGAGGTGAGGGAGCAGAACCTACAATCACTAGCTGTTGTGTTGAGGTGTGCACTGAAACTAGAACTGCAAGAATGGAAATCACACTGACACTGAAACCCAGGTTAATCTACAGTGACAGTGAAGACCACCAGTTCCAGTGGTGGTAGAGATAAACTAAACCCAGTGCTAGGGATGAGGGATACAAATGTACCAAACTGCTGAGACCTTGGCCGTGAGACTCCTCCAAGTCCTTGGGTGCTGAGGGTGTGAGTGATATGTTTACCAGCAGCACAACTCACAAAAGGCTCCTGGAAATAACATGCCTTGAAAGTGTGCATGCCTCTCTATCCCATCGTGTGGTAGGATTGTTAGCCAAGTCAGCATCAAAGGAAGTTTATGGCTATTCATATGCAGCACGGGAAAGCTGTGGGGCTTTGATTGTGCACTGAGGAGCTTGTAATAAGACAGATGTGCAATATCCACAGCAACTACTTTTAAAACCTGTTCATTTCTTTTCTGATGAAAGGGCAGTCTACAGTAACATCCTAAATCCAAGGAAAGGGAGAAGTTCCTATAAAATAAATGGTGGGACTTACAGCAGCCTTGAAAGGCATCCTTTATCTAATGGTGTTCCTGGGTAACAGGTATAAATCAAAGAGTAAAGCACTCCTAAACAATTATCCTGCATGGTATAGGAGAGTGAATGAATGCTTAATGTGGTTATCATGCACATAAGTAGCATATAGTTCAGTCAGCGCTTAAGTTAAGCATTGAGAAAACATCATACAAGAAGTAAGAAAGCAGTAACACTAGGATGCTTACCAGTCAAAGGCTCTATAACAAAATTTGAGGACTAAATTAAGCTCTTATTGATGGACTACAGGTATTACTGTTTCAGTCTCACGTGAGAGGGGTTAATGGGAGTTTGTCTTTAGGGGAAGCTAAATGGGAGATAGTGCTTCTGAAATGTTTGTCTCCAGTTGTGGTTTGGGCAATATTACAATATTTAAAAACTTTTTCACTGAAGGGGAGGGGAATATACCTCAGTTTTAGTTCTGACCCATTACAGATTTGTTGGTTTTGCAGTTTCCTTTTCTCAAGTATGAGCACAGGCTCATTCACTGAGTCCACTCAATGGGTGCTTGTTGAATAGCACTGCTCCTCTTGCATCTCTCAGAAACAAACGGTTTGCTTTGTTGTTTGATTCTGCAGTATTTTCCTTGCCTTGCTACTAAAGAATATCAATAGGACAAATTCTTCTTTGGAAAATTGTTGTGCATTTATATGCTTGATAGCTGGAAATAATAAATTGGGTATATCTGTTAGTCTTCAGAGCCTCGATAGTTGTCCAGCTGCGAAGCAGTGACCTTAGTGAGTTTCATTATCTGGCTGAGAAGTCATCAAAAAAACCCCACAAAAAACCCTGCAGAAAACAAGTCTGACTTGAACATCTGGAAAATGAGGAGTGGAAAACAAATGAAAGGGTCTGATGTATTCTGTGCCAGTAGGATTTGCAATCCAGAAAGAGATGCAAATGACTAAGGCTGAGTGATCTACTTTCTGTAAGCAATCAGTGTGACAGACTTAACCCCTTTTTTTGTTTGCAAATTATCCCGAATTAAGTGCTGCTGCTTGCAGATGTGTTTGCTATTTGCATACACTTTGTGAATAAACTTCTGCCTGTGTGTTAGTCATGCACTGTTCAGCATGACTATTGCTTGAGTGTTTGTTGTTTATAGGGTGTGATTCACCAGACCTGCGAAGAGCTCTAAGGAGGGCTGCAATGAGCATTACTAGAAATATGTGTATGAATGAATATTCACAAATTGTGAGCATGTTTGTAATGCATTTCATCTCCTTGCAAGCAACCATACTTTGGAAGAAAACTTTATTTGTACAGAATAAGTACCCTGTAATTAGGAACCCTTGGAATGGGAATAGTTGTGGAAAATTTCTTGAAGCCATTTACATTTGTCTGAGTTTCTCTAACAATGCCTTCTATCAAGCCAACTGGCAAGTGGCCTACCAAGGGCAGAAGGGTGTGTATGACAGTGGGTACAACCTAGTAATATGCTTGATATGGTTCTTGTGTTGGCCTCTCAAGGTAAGACCTTGGGCCTCCGTCACAGACTGCTTCCCAGTTGTTATCCATTATTTTTCCCTGTCACTGCAGATGTACCTTTAGGCTAACCAATGCTATCTGCTGCTACAGCCTTGGTCTCTTGTGGGATCTCTGCCCTCAGAGTTGTTGCAGCAGGGTTTGCTCCTGTTGTGGGGGCAAAGGCTGTGGGATTGCTGGGGTTGCAGACTGGCAGGTGGGTGCCCCTGGTGTACGTTTCAAGAAGGAAATCTTGGGCTGTATGGTATCAGGCCTGGTTACATGACCTGTAAGCCCTCCACATGTGTCCATTGAATACCCTACCTGCTTTAGGTCAAGATATGGTTTGGTTTGCACTGGGAAATGCTCAGTGTCCATACATTGTGCCCACAAAAAGATCCTCGCCTCATTAAAAAAAATAACAAGCTGCCACTAGGCTGTCCCACTGGCAAAATCACTCAGGTCAAGTTACTGGTGAGTACAGAGTCAAAATGTTTTCTATTTCAGTGCAAAATATTAACAAAAACGTCATTGTGTTTCCCCTCTCTTAGACCACCCAAAACGAAGGCCTCTTTCTCCTCTCAAGAGTACTTCTGGTCTGGTCCCTGCTATACCTCACAAGTGCAAGGGATGGAGGCAGCTCCCGGACCCCAGGCATGTTCAGCCTTACTGAAAACATGACATAGCCACAAAGCAAAACTGGGGTTATGAGAGAAAGACTGAGTATGAGAAAATGGCAGGAGCAGACTAATATTAGAGAAGTTGCATGGACACGCTGGCTTGCTCTGTAGAGCTCAGGGCTCCCCGGCCATGCAAGAGTTTAATGAGTGCTTCAAAAAATATGTTTTATATCAAATATAAACAGTCTGTGCTCTTGAGATGCCTCCCTTCCTTGTCTTAATTTTCATTAAGAAAACACAATCAATTATGCTTTAACGTGTTGTTTTTTAGGGGGGGAAGGGAGGGAAATAGAAGCTGAGGAAGCTCCTTTCTTTGTTAGTTTTTAAGCATGAAAAGGCAAGAAAACAAAACACATGGTAGAGGATTTCTTGTAGCCCCAGCAGCTCCCTTATCTTTCTTTTTCTGCTGACTTCCTGCTCCGAGTGCTTTGGCAGCTTCGAGGGCAGCGTATAAACTTTGCAAACATGAAGGAATTCAAATGGAACCCTGGACGTCATCACATTTTCCAAGTTGGACATAAATCACAGTTTGTTATGGTTATTCTCTTGAGAGGCAGAACATGTGCAAGGAGATAAGAGCTTGGAGGAAGGAGAGGCATAGGGTATCTCAGAAGAAAAGAAAGGTCAGTAGGAAAGACCTAGTAAGAAATGTTTTGACAGTGTCAATTGAGCTGAACAGCCATTGAGGAATTGGTGTGAGTTCCCATTGTTGCAGGGACATCACCCCACCTAATTTTAAGTAGGTTTGCCATGGAGCTGGCAGGGAATTCTTTCCCTTGTCATTCAGATTTTGTGTCACTGAAAGTGGGATTTTCCTGGTGAGACAGTATTTTCCAACCACAGTAGTGCATGATTCATTGGCCAGATCCTCAGGTGATATAAATAGACACAGCTTCTGCCAGCTTCAGTGGTCTTGCACTGACTTACATCAGCACAAGAAACAGGGATGGAAAGTTCCCATCAGTTTGCCCGCTCTCTACCCCAGCTGCTGCCAGCTACATCAGTCCAGGCCTGAGTTAGAAAGAGTTACAGAGGCGTCCCCAGCTAACAGGAAAACTTAGTTTCTCTTAGTAAACACAAGGCATAGGCCTTTTCTAATATTTATCCTGTGTTTTCCAATGCTTAATCCTCCTTAGCTCCTAGTTTGAAGCCCTTTTCTCTCAATGTCTGGTGCTGTTCAGTTTTATTGGGGTGCAGGGTGTTCTGCTGGCCCTCTGCAACAGAACTGGGCACCGACGGTTTTCTGCTTCAGTTCTTCTGAAGTTCAGAGATCTGAACCCTGGGTTTGGCCATGAATTTAAATACTAATCTTTTAAATATTAATCTTTTAACTGGAGAGTTGGCTGCTTATCTGGTGGGAGGTTAACTTGAGAAAACTGCTCTAGAAAAGAAGGTAATTATATTTATAGCTTGGCTGCACTGTGTGGAATGCCAACAACGGTTAAGTGGCTGTAATTACCTACGCAGTGTGCAACGTGTCTATCCTATTCTACAACAACAGGAACAAGGCCAGCTGAGCCTGGACCTGTTGCTTTGGCTACCCGTGGGTTTCCAAGAAGCTTCCACCCTGCCACTTTTCTCTGCTTGACCGGCATATTTCACAAGAATAACGTCCAATCACTGCGTTAAGTGGTGCTCAGAGGTGTTTTTATCTCCCCTGGTATGCTATTATTTGCTCCGTTATGATGCCACAGAATGAACAAGTTGAACAACAGGTTGCAAGACGTTTGTTATTTTCAGACATATTCAATGAGGCGTTTTTTTGCATCCCTATTATACTAGGCCTCCAAGGAAAGGAGGGATATGTATAATTTGGCTGAGCTTGTTTCTTTCACATGAGGAATGACGTCAATAATCTTCCTTAGTTCCAGAAATAAAATACAATGAGACTTGCTCTCTTTATGCTGGATTTGGCATTTAAAAAAACAAAAAACAACAAAACCCATATATACATATGTGTATATATACGATATGTATGAAGATCACTAGATTGCCAGCATGGATTTGGATTTGGGCAACCAACATTTATTGCAAGCATATTCAACTTGTGGTTGCAGTCCTGCATGGTGACCCTTAGTACTACCTTCCATGTTGAAGCTACACCAGTTGAGGGCAGTGGGTCTGTGCTGCCACTGCTGGGTAAAGCAGGTTCAAGGCTGTGGGTAGAAATGCACTGCAGAGGTTTTAGAGCCCCATTCAGCAGTTGCCATAGGGCTTGCCTGGATTCCCAGGCCAACTCTGCCTGCCCAGAGCCTCAGCTGGGCACTGCTGCCTTCCCTGGTGATTTCTTCCTGGTATTTCCCTTTTGACTTTCTATAGCTTCCAGCTACACTGTATCTTGTCAACACCTCAGACCTAGTTTCTCACTTAGTCTGAACTCAGGAGAATGTGAGACAGTGGTGGGCAGGAATTCTTCAGCTCTGGCCCCAGCAGAGGAGTATGTGCAATGAACTTCCCTTCTGGAGAGGATGGGAAGGCCAGGGGGAGGAGATGACTGAAACTCACAAGGCAGTTTCTCACAGGTGTCTGGTGAGATGTTGACCTTTGTGATGTGTGGGTTTCCCCCTGCTTAGCTGTGTGCCGTTCTGTCTCTATTTCTTTTCCTCTTATGCTCTTTTTCTCCACTTTCTTTTCTATATAGAGAATGCATCAGTTACATGAGCTGGGGCCTCATCAGTAGCTCATGTTCTTTCGTGCTTAGAGCGAGGAGCCTTCCATGTAAATGCTTGCTGCCTGGGCCAGATGCGCTGATGTGCTACCTCTTTACGTTGGGTTTTCCAGACTTAATAGGGAAGCCAGGACCAAAGATGAAGCAGTTTGAATGCTTGGCCATGCTAGCAGGCAATCTCAACAAAGACCCTCAAGAGAGATGCTCCAGAGCCTTTAGCTCTGCTGTCTCTTCTATACCAAGGTGGATTCTCCTATTGAGCTCCCTCCGTTAAACATCTTCAGGTTGTCCCATAACAGCTAAGCTTTCCTCTGCTACTTTTTTCTCATTCATTTCAGAGGGAAGGTAAAAAGGGGGAAAGAACAGTTACTAGCAGCAGTCTGATCTCCAACTACTGGTGAGAACATGGACAAGTGGTTTTGTGAAGGGTCTTGGGAAAGGCTTTGCAAGTAGTGCCAAGGCTAGATGGCCAACTCCAGCATCATGCTAGGACTCACAGAGCAAGTGATGCTGTTTTCTGGGAGCTGAGGTAGGTGGCTGGCTGCACAGATGTCTCTGTTCTTTGCAACATGACATGTTTTTAGTTCGTGGGAAAAAGCTCAAACTGATGACCACAATATGCAGGCAGAGTTAATAAACCAAATTAACAGAACAGTATTGAGTTTTAGAAAGCTCAAGACTTGAGCTGTGGATCATGATTTTTGTGCTATTACTGTTTGTTTGGTTTTTTTTTCCCATTCTTTCTTTGGGTCTGGCAGATCTGCAGGCATTAGTCCTTGCCTTGATCCAGTTGGTCATATTGTTGCTTTCAAATGTTCTGGTTGCCTAAATCCCTGTTATTTCAGTTGGATAGCCTTCTCATTTGGCTCTGCACTACTGCAGAGGGTGACTGTGTTGTGTAAAAGCTGTTGGGTCTGATTCTCATTTACATTCTGGCAGCAGGCGCTTTTCCACCCACTTGATGGTCCTACTCTGCTGGAGTGCTTTGTCTCTGCAAAGGATAGATCCAGGAGGCAGCCTTCCCCATCTCATGGGGCTGCATGCTCTCTGGACCTGAACCAGCTTGCAGAGTGCCCTGTGATCTTGCTGGATGAAAAGCTGGGTACAAAATGCCAGCTGGGATTTAGTTTTGCAGCTACAGATGCACTGGTTCCAATGCCCGCTGCCATCTGCTGAGGGACTCCCACTGGTGTCACAGTGCTTGTGGGCACTGGTTGAGGATAGCACCTGCCCTTAGGCTCACCACAGCTTTCAATCAGCTCAGTTCTGCATTTGTCCTGATCTAAGGCACCACCAGAGACCCTTCCTGCAACTTGTTTCTCCTGTATTAGGTAGCTATCTAATAACATCCTGAGGGGTTGTCCCTGCAAATTCTGCAGGAACATTCAATTGATTAATCAAGTTGTGTTATGTACAGCAGTAGTGTTACTGACCTTGGTCACGTGCCTGTGGTTCACAATGTGTGCCTGTATCCAGAGTAAAATTAGTAGGTGTGTCTTATAAACAAAAAATAACAATCCTATGAGTCACAGTTAAGAATTTTCCCTTCTGCATGAAGTACTTATTAATCTGGAATTCTAAATGAGGGGAAGGGTGGCCTGGAGACGGTTTGTGCTCACTTGCTGCACCTTCCTGCAACTGAGCATGATGGGTGATCATGGACATGCGTGTGCTGGAGCCACCGGTCAGGTTTCATGGCCCCTTTGGTGTCAGCTGCACAGGGAGCTCCAACAGGGTCACTTGCGATGTTACCAACAACAGCAATGAAAAACAACAAAGATCGTTTTTAGAGCTGCTGACAATTTCACTTCCTGAATATGGGGCTTTTTTTTTTTTTTTTTTTTTTTTTTTGGTTGCTTTTGCTCATCTTGGTTTTTAAATGGATCTGAAAAACCCATTATTTCATTGTAGAGGTGGTTACCCAGAGCTGTTGTCATCAGATTCTGGCATAAGCCATGTGACAAGCTTTACTTCTCTGGGAACTTCAACTACTCTTCTGGGAATAGTCTTCTCCAGAGCCCAGACTGACATAAGTATTTCACCCTTAGTCCTGTGATTGCCCTGAGGGAAGGCACTGTGTCTTTATTAAACGCAGGCAGATATCAACAACAGGTCAGAATTGTAGGTCAGGGGAGCAGCTCGTAATTTTCTAACTCTGAAAAAACGAAGTCGTGCTATCTGTCCTCCAGAAAATGATCTGGCAGATAAGATAGCAACAGCTTCCCTGACAGTTTGGTCAGAAGGTCTGTGAGGCCGTTTGATAAAGCTCCTGTTGTGATTGATCTAAAATGCTGGAAACATCTCCGGTTGCTTTCAGGCTTTTTTTATCAGTCGGAAGCCTCTGCCAGATCTCCAGTGTGGCAAGGAGACTGCTTCTACTCTCTCCACATCTGGACCTCATTAAATTAATTTTGGTAATGGCAAAAGCAACTTTATCTTGCACCTCCATCGAAGAAATGAGCCCTCTGCATCTCCAAATGAAGACCGAATTGCGGAAGTCTATATTTCTCTCACCGTGCCCCATGACAAATCAGCTGCATGCCTCTTGATCCATTTAATGATGCTGCTTGTGGAGATTTCACAGAGGCAAAAGATCGGGAAATAGTAGCACTGTTGCTTATTTATCTCACAGTAGACTCAGTGTATTAAATCACTGCCCCACTAAAAGCCTGTCTTTCTCCAAGACCCCTTTATACGAGGTCAGCTTCAGCAATTAAAATGGCTTCTAAATCTTTGGTTGTCATTTTTTTTTTTTTTTTTTTTTTTTTCCCCCAAAGAATGCCAGCATTCATTTTAGTGCCATAAACATCTTGAGTAATTGAGTATTTTATCTAAACAGAATGGGAACTGTGGAAATTATTTTTAGAGTTTGAGCTTTAAATAAACAAGACACTTTTAAACATAACTCCATTTCGGGTGATGGGATGTTTTCGTGGACATAATGGCTATTTTCAGTACGTTCTCTCAAGGCTCTTCTTTTTAAATGTGATATTTTACATTTAAATTGGAACAGTATGGAATTTATGTGTACAGAATATATTGTGAGAGGTCAGCTCCTCTTGAGAGTAAATATTTGTATATATGTGGGTGTGTGCGATGTGTCATGCAAGAACATTGTGTAACTGTAGGAGTTAATTTGGTTTAATAATCAAGCTGTGAAAATCTAACAGATTGTTCAAACTCACATGTTGGTTTCCTGGTGTGAAAGACATCACTTAAGTATATTTGCCTATTGCTATTAAATGTTCTTTATATAAATATATGTACATATATATATGTACCTAAATAAACATTAGCTGTGATGTTTATGTCCACCAAACTGCTCTTGTCCCACTTCTTAGCTGTGGAAAAAAATAGATGCTGTTCAAGGAAAGTATTACAACATACATAGACACTGGTATTTTCATGCTGTTGTGTGGTGCTTCCAGCACTGCTGACTGTCTGCACCAGTGGCAGGAGCAGCTCATTACAGCACTGAGCAGAACCATGCTATGTGTTCATGTAGGCAAGAGAGGGGAGATGTAAGTCGGCTAAAAGGAGGTATATAACATTTCTGTTTTCCATAGGCAAGGTACATTTTCAGCAACGCATGCTTCTCTGCTGAATCATCCCTGACACACCTACACAGAGCTGTGATTTGCCTCAAATAAGTGCTGATGCCTGAAATAGATGTGAGCAGACATGTGCAAGAGCAGTTGTCAAAAGAGAGAAACACATTTTATGTTTCACATTATATATTGCACGAATAGCCAAACTAGTCCACAGAGGAAAAGTTTCAGTTCTTGTTTTCCAAGAACTGTTTTTATTTTTCTTGTCCTGTTCATCCCTGGCGAGCTGCCTGAAATAGATGTGCGTGTCCATCTCATGTCACTGCATGGAAGATCTGTCCTGCCTTGGACTGCAGATTTGTAGTATTGTATTGTATTGTGCCTAGGCAGCAGATCCTTGCTGGAGACAATTGACCTGGTCCACTTCTCTATATTAAATCAACCCCTATTATGTTAGGCTTTACCTCTTACGTGCTGCAAGTGACCTTGCCCAGTTGTGACTGCTGGGTAAGTGAATTTTTGTTTTTGTAAAGGCCTGTTTCCTCCCTGCCCTTTTGCTAACCCACATATGGACACAGCTTCCCACTTGGAAACCAGCCCATCCCATTAAGCTTTTCAAGCAAGGTGATGATTTCAAATGGTGGAGTGTTTAGGAGCCACTCCCAGGTGCTCCCAATGCCTGCTGCTTAGGAGGACATCTCTATCAGGCTGTTGACACAGGCTCAGAGAAGATGGGGAGGAGAAAAACCAGCCTGAAAACAAGGAGGGCCAGAGCAGGCAGCTCTGGCCTCCTGGGGTGGTAGAAACATGGTTTTATTCCCAGTCAAATATCCTGGTCTCCAGCATGAAGGAAAAGGTGACAGAAACAGAGGATGCTGCTTTTATTCCATGCTTGGCACTGGTGGCAAGTTCTGGGGTTATCGACTTTGCTGTTCATGCTCACACGTTCAGGTCCGAGATGCTCATGTCAGTTATCTTCTGAGTCTGTGATGCACTTGGACAAGTAATTTCCTTGCACATGTTCTCAGTTGCAAACTCATCCCTCCAAGCATGCAAATGCCCTTCAGTTGCTCTAAAGGCTCAGTAAATCCATGCCAAAAACCATGCCAAACATCCACACAGCTCAGGAGCCCTGCCTCTGACTGAAGTGGAGCAAGCTGGCCTGCTCCCTCTTGGTGGGCTTTCACCAGGGCAGGAGAAGTGGAGCCCTAGGCAAGGGCACAGCTGGAGTGAAGGGAGAGCAATGCCAAAAGTACAAAGCATCTTCCAAGAGATTACTTATGAACAGCAACAGTATTTTTTCCCTTTCTCTAACCCTGAAAACAAAAGGGAAGGCAGAAGTGGATTGAATCCATTACCTGTAGGTGTGCATATCTGATGTTCGTTTCTGCTGGTGTCTATGCAGATAAAATGAAAGAATTTAGGACATACTGAACATGACCACGCACTTCTGAAACATGAGATAAACAATAGCTGCTTGTATGTTTAAAGCATTTTCCCTGATAACATTAAATAATTTACCGCTAATGACAGGGAATGATAAAGAGGTCAATGAACTGCATTGCCCTGCACTTGAACTGCATGAACTGCATCCATGTTGTTCAGAGTTTTTTGTTTGCTCGTTGTTTCATTTGTGACAATTTGTTGCCTTTACCACAAAACAGATCCAATGGAAAATGCCCATGGGGAAAAATGGACTGGAGTGTTCATATAAAAGCCGCATGGGGGGAGCAGGGGAAATGTGAGAGTTCATGTAGTGTTTGCTTGTAGGAGGTTCATTGAATAGGCCCATCTGGTAGAAATGAACCTAGAAGCAGGATTATCTCACCTGATCCCAGTTTCTGTTCTTGTTGTAGTTTTACCAGGAAGCAGAGGAAGTGTTCTAAACTTCCTGTTTCTTTCCCTTTCAGGATTGTATCTAGCCTATTTTCTGTCTGCTAGTTCTCTTCTCAGTGCAGTCATCTCTTGCTTCATCTCCTTCACTGTATTTTGGCAGCTCAGTGTTTCACGTGGCTTCATATCTTCCTTGATCCTAGTGCACAATAATCCAAAGCTTAACCATCACTCCAGTGAGACAATAGTGAGCACGACTCTGCTTGCAGTAGCTCTTTGAGGGAGGAGCACTTGTCCTCTATAGTGGAAGACAGAATGACTTCTTCAGCTGCCTCATGCTCCCCTTGAGCTCTGACTATGCTCAGGATCTCTCCTTCATCTCAACCCACCAAAAAACAGTTTCTGTGATGCTTTTTCAGCTTTGTTTACTGTAGCTGAAGGCAAGACATTAGTGCTGTCAGCTGGACCAGGCAGAAAATCACAAGCTTCATCTGAACTACAGTGTGGCCTTCAGTTAGGTGTCCGTGAGTCAGACTGCTGTGTAGGTGCAGATGCATGACCTGGGTCAGTGGCTGCTTGTGCATGCGCTACAGAGCTTGGTGAGATGAATGCATTGTCCTGCTCTGGTCTGTGCTGGTGCAGCCTCACCACAAGAACCGTGTGCAGGTTTGGATGCCACAGTGTGACATAAAGCTGTCAGAGAGCATCCAAAGGAGGGCTACAAAGATGTAGAAGGCCCTGAGGGCAAGGTGTGTGAGGAGCAGCTGAGGCCCCTCGGTGTGCTCAGCGCAGAGCAGAGGAGCTGAGGGGAGGCCTGATGGCGGCTATAGCTTCTCACAGAGAGCAGAGGGGCAGCGCTGAGCTCTGCTCTGTGTGACAGCAACAGGGGCCGAGGGCATGGCATGGAGCTGTGTCAGGGGAAGGGCAGCTGGGGAATACGGACAGGGTCTGCACAAGAGGGTGGTGGGTGTGGAACAGGCTGCCCAGGGCTGTGGGCACGGCCCCCAGTGCGGGAGTTCAAGGAGAGTCTGAACAGTGCTCTCAGACATACAGTCTGATTTTTGGGTGGTCCTGCTCTGAGCCAGGGGTTGGACTCAATGATCCTTGTGGGTCCTTTCCAGCTCAGGAATTTCTGTATTTCCATGATTCTCTGTGTGCTTTTAACTTCCTTCCCTGTGGCTGTCCTCCAAGCTGGAACCCCAGCAGCCCGATTTTTGAAGGGCTTCCTCTTGATGGATGCCACATGAGCAAACCTGGCCTCCAAAGATGACTGGGGAAGGGAAAGGCAGCACATGGAGGATGCTTGCTTACCACAGATCTTCAGACAGAAAGGATGACAGCCAGAGTGCATGTCTTTCCTTGGGAAACACATGATGTGGATAACGTGCATGTTGTCCGGTCTACTGCTCTCCTGCTCTCTGATTGCTCTGGGAGGAAGTTGCTTTGGGAAGGCAGAAACCTGAGCAAGCTGGGAACAGCAATAGGCAAAATGGACCTTGCCCTGAAGAGAGGGCTCTTACAGCTTGCAGGAACAGAAATCTCACAAAACATTCTGGTTTTGGAGCATGATGCAGACAAAGACACTTGGACAGACTGTTTCTAGTAAAGGTATGAGAGCACATTTTAAGAACAAAGAGGCAAGGGATGCAGGTAACCAAACATTTCATTTCAATGGTGTCAGTGAAGAACAACTTGCAAAGGGCCTCAGAGACAGGTCAGACTTGCAAAAGACCCATCCTTCATAAGGTCCAATGAAGAACAAGATAAAATGATGTACTGGATGTGTGTAGGGCTATTTTTTAAGTTTCTTTTGGTTTTGCTTGCTTTGATTTTCTTATTTCTCACCTCTATGTCCTTGGAAGAATGAGTTTCCTGTTTTGAGCTATCTCAGCAGAGAAAGCAGGATTTCCTAGGTCTCCTTAGCTGTCACAGATTCTGCCCAGGGCAGCCTTCCCACTTCCCTGTACAAAAGGCAGCCAGAAGCCTCTCGGTAGAGCAGACAGGTTAGCAGGCAAAGCCAGGTTTTGTTCAGGCACCTCTCCATTTTGGGTGTGCTGCCAGGCATGAGGCCAGCACAACATCCTTTTTCCACTCCTATAGCCATGCTGGGGGTCCTCCCATTGCCCACTGTTCCCTTTTGGTCCATGTAGTCAACCATTGCCATGCACTGCGGCAGGGATCCTCAGTAGGCCTTGGCTGTAAAACAAACAGGTAATTTTACTGTACACAGCCTCATGCAAAGTAATTTTACCATCTGTTTGCAGAGACCATATGGGGAAGGGAGAATTTAAATGTCAGAGAATTACAAGAGGAACAAATGTATGTGTTTTTTAAAGGTAAGACTGCAGATAAAGAAAGTAAGGGAAGCAGAAGGCTGCAGAATATGATCAAGTCCATTGAGAAATATTTGCAAGCAAGAGCACGAACAGGTCTGAGAACTTGCAATTTCTTCTCTTTTCTCATCTTAACAGAGGAAGATGGTTTTGGGTCACACCATTCCCTCAATCCATCTCACACAGTATTTCAGTGTGAGTATGCATTTCCTGAGCGGTATGCTTGAAACATGAAGGGCTCCATTCAGTCCAACTGCTGTACTCTGAGAAGTTGTTTGCTCCTTCACCAACAATTACTATTCCCATAACAAGAAAGCATGTGGGCTTATGACGCATCCGTTCAAGAGTATGGTCTGATGTATTAAATAGTATTCTAGATATTTGGCCTATGGCAGCTGAGAGAAAGCACTCTGCTAGCTCTGCTATAGCAGTGCTAATTTGGTGGAGAGACCAACACATGCAGGTCAGAGCCCTGTGCTTGGAAGTTGGTTGTATCCCCAATAACTGATGGACAAAGAATAAGGCTTCACCTTCAACAGGGGCAGTGAAAAGTAGTTTATCTTGTACTGTAAAATTGTTGTGTTAGCATTAAAAAACAGCGGTCAGAAATTGGGAATAGCTCTGAAGTTAGCTGAACATGTTCATGTTCATACTGACCCGTGATTCATTCTGCAGATGAGAGGAAAAGAGAAATTAATACTGAAACTGGATGGGCAAAGTATCAGATGCAGTGTGCACATAGGGAGAACAGGCTTCACTCTCCTGGTCTCTATTTAATTAACTGATATTCCTGAAGAGATTTGAGTCTTGATGCTGAGGCCTGTTATGGTTTTTGTAGTCTTGAGTGATGACGTTTCTTACGGTCATGGCCATGGAGGCATGTATGTTTTTAGCAGGTCTATCTTTATCCACAGCAGATTTTACTGTTTCACTGTGGCTTACAATGTTAGGGTTTTTCAAAATTGCACTTCCAATTTTTTTTTTCTTCAGTCTTTTATTGTGGTTTGAGTGTTTCCCACTGAAAATTTGCATGCAGTCAGCACAGAGACAATAACCTTTGCTGCTGTGAAACTACTGATGGTTTAGGATTAATTTGTATAGAAAAGGAATTGCAAAATCAACCAGGGCATAAATATAAAATACAATAGTGCTTTTGCTTCACTGTACCACAGCATGCATGCCTGTGCCAGAATAGCACTATGTCCAAGCTGCAGACACATTAACATTTAAGTAAATCTAAAATATCAGTAAGGACAAAGCATCCTGAAATTTAACAGCCAAAGGCACTGAACTCAATTTTACTATATGCATAATTTTTTTTCTTGTTTTCAAATCCAAATAATCTCTGGCTATCTGCACTATGAGCATGCCTCCATTCAAGCACTAAGACCCATGAAGTTCAGTTTTTGTTTGAAATACATAGTGGCAGGGCTTGCTGCTGTGATATTGATATTAAACAGGCAAGAAGAGGAGAAAAGTTAGTGTCATAGCGTTCCCATTCACCTCCCTCTCCATCCTTTGCAAGTAAGAAAAAAAATGCTGCAACTGCTGTGTTTGCACCTTGCAACTTACTGTTATGTCCTGTATTTTAGGCAAGTATTTATGCCTGCCAGGTACATGTGGCTTAGTTCTTCAGGATGATGAAGCCTTCCTACTTCATGGAATGGCTTGGGTTGGAAGAGACCCCAAGGATTATCAGGTTCCAACCCCGCTGCCACTTGAGTCTGAGACAGATGTTGGTATACACATCTGTGCTGTTGTATGTCAGTCACAAGATCTGCTGGGCTTGTGTAAGCATGTGGAGAGCTCTTCTGGCACTGGGTTTTCTGCGTACAGATCATTGCCAAGTATTTCAGCAAGACTGAAGACTCTACACTTTGACAGACTGTTCCCCATTGCTCACACATATGGTTCCAAAATCATCTGCACAGATTGTTTTCCTCCATTGACAAAGCCAAGTTTCATTATACCATGGTACTGGTACATTTTCAGCAGAAGATTGTTTTAAAAATAAATCTCAGTGCTCTTTATTCACCAGTCTGTTTTGAAGAGAATCTTAAACTTCTTCCTGAGGTTTTCTTGTTGTTGCTTGTTTCAGGTAGAATTTATTATGTTGCACAACAGCAAAGAGCACAAGTATTATCATAAAAACCTTTTTATTAGTAAACTTCGTGACCTGCACTGGCAGAACTCCCATACCTAAATTCCACCCTATTACCCGGCAGTAGGTGCGACCAGCGAGTGACGTTAGTTTTGCATTTTGAGGCTTAAAAAAAAAAAAACCCAAACAAAACCAACATTTAATAATTTGCAGATGTTGGCAGCCTGCAGTGATGCCTGAGTTGAAGCTCTCTTTGGGTGCCAAACCACAAATATATATCATTTTTTATAATCTACAATTCCTGGAACTGAAAGAGGCTTCAAAACAATCAATATGTAAACATGAATATAGAGCATTCCCGTCTGAGCATCACCAATGCTGCTACTGCCATGAGCTGCCTGCTCAGTACAGGGTTTTTTTTCTTATTAACGATGTCTTTCTTCAAAACAAGTTTGGTTTTTACCCTCTGTTTACAGGTATAGGCGTGCAGGGCTACTACCACCCCTTCAAGAGGAGGAAAGGTACTGACAGTTTCAGAAATTAGTAAGGCATTAAGAAATGCAGAATATTTAAACCACAAAAAGGAATGATGTTCTGCTACATTTCCCTATATGCTTTCTACTTGACATTAACATGTTCAATAGCCTTGAAACTTGAAGTTTACTCTTTATACTTTGAACCAATGTGGCCCTTTAACCTCCACTCCCCTCCACTGTTGTTATATCTCTAAACTGAAGGGACCACCTTTGAAAACAAGCTTTCCTTTCACTTCAAGCTCCTGCAGCAATGGGCATGAAACTTGCCTTGAGAGGTATTTTGGGTGCTTATTTAACAAATTTGCTCTCTGGGAAATAACTGATATAATCACTTCACTACCCCAAGGAGCGACAAGTTGTGGTCAGATGCAAAGGACTTGCGTCAGGGTTGAGGTTCCAATATAGTCTGCCATGAAATAGGGGTGTTTGTTGTCAGACAGTGTCTAAGATACCAGTCACAAACTGGGAAGCCACAAGATGAGGTTCTATACAAATACATATCGAAGAGAGGCATCTTTCCCCAAAAAAGCATGATAGAAATGCAAGACAGAAGCTGATGGGTGAAGAAAATAGATGAGCATGGAATAAGGATGCAACAAAAGTGTGCTAGAGGATATTCAGTGTTCTCAACTCACCTAGCATTAATTTTATATTCATTTCTTTACTTATTTTTGTAGCCTTCCTGATAGAGAAGTTTTTAAGAAAAGTTTGATGGATAGTGAAGTTCCTGGGCGTCTCTTTGTAGTTGCAGAAAATCTGCCCTGAAGCTTGAGGGGAATTTTGAAGAAACCCTTGAATTGCTTGTTCATAACACAGCATGCTGAAGATGGAAGAGACTCTGCTGTCCTAACATGCTGTAGGCTGGAAGCCTATGGAAAATGAGAGATGCTGGTGACAAGCTGCTGATGGTTAGGTTTGTCAGGGAAGGTGGGAGGGACTCACCAGGTCTCAGCAAGCTGAGGAGGCCTACAGTTTAAATATCAAATTATACAAAAATGGTGGAGAAGCCAGATGAAAAATGGGTGCTATACAACAAGATCTAATGGAAAGAATCATAGCTATGCCAGTAGATGAAAGGGAGGGAGGAGCTCAGAGTGGGACCCAGTAGAATACAAGTAGTCAGTGATGACAGGATGGAAACTGCAAAAAATAAATATGCATGACTGGGTGTGAAGACAAAGATTAAAAGATTATATAGAGAGAAACTGGAAAATCAATGGAAAGCAAAGGAAGGAGATAGGAACAAGCAAAGTGAAGTGAGCAGCCTTTCCAGTGAGTAGGAGAGTGTAGCTTGACTGCAGATATGATGTTAATGAGAGATGAAGGAGACTGAAGAAGGGAGGTAGACAGAGGGACAGGAATAGTGCATGAGTGAAGGACAAAGATGTGAGAACATAGCCTCAGGAATGAAGGTGAAAGCAGGGTGAGACAGGAGCAGCAAGTGTGCAGAGCTGCGTACCTGCAGTGGTAATGGGGATAGACCAGTGGATGAATGGGTTCTGGTAAGAAATGTGCCAGGTAGAGTCCTGCAGAGCCTCCCGTAGAAGCAGCCCTCTCCTGCCCTCCTTCCAGTAGTGCCAGATGCTGCTGCTGGAGACTGCAAGACACTTCACATTTTGAATTGAAACTACAGATGTTTCTCCCCAGGGTAGAGCTGGGGACTTTCGTGTTTTAGGAAGAGAAGCTAGAGCCAGCTATTTAAATTATGTGCATGTCTCAAGAGACCTGTATCTTTGTGTATTAACTTGAGATGAAACAGTGCATGTGTTTGAGCAAAAGGCCATAAAGGCTTTCTGGGTAAATACTACATAGTTTATGATCATTTTCAATGGCAGCAGTGTTCTCTTCCAGCTGGTGAGTGAAGGCAGCCCTCTGTACCGGGTTCATTGCCTGGAATCTGCTGGCACCTGAAGCAACCTTTATTTGGCTGCACTCAAAAGCTGAGCAACAGCCCCAGGGTGGAGAGAGCTGGCTGGGACACCCAGAGGGTGACACTTCCTTGGCAGGTCTTCCACACAGCCTTTGCCACCAGGGCTGTGGGAAGCTGGAGGAACTATCAGCCCTTCTCTTCTGCCCTGCTTGACAGGGAAGAGGGGTCGACTCATTGCTGGAGGGCCAGGGACTGCTTACCAACCAGGCATTGCTGTGCCATGCTTACCTTGGATGGCTTTGAAAGAACAAGTAACCAAAGCTTGAATCCATTTCATAGAATCGTAGAATCATAGAGTCAAATATTTGAGTTAGAAGGGGCCCTTAAAGGTCATCTATTCCAACTGCCTTGCAGTGAATAGGAACACCTAGACCTCCATCAGGTTGCTCAGAGCCCCCTCCAGCCTGACCTTGAGTGTCTGCAGGGATGGGGCATCCACCATCTCTCTGGGCAACCTGTTCCTGTGCTTCGCTACCATTGCTGTAAAAAACTTCTTCCTTATACCCAGTGTAAATTTCCCCTCTTTTAGTCTGAAACCATTTTTCCTTGTCCTAACACAACAGACCCTGCTAAAGAGTCTGTCTGTCAAGACACAAGAGTCTGTCCACTGCTTTCTTATGGCCCTCCTTTAGATACTGAAAGGCCGCTATCAGGTCTCCCCACTGCCTTTTCCTCTCTATGCTGAACAGCTCCAGCTCACTCATCCTGTCCTAGTAGGGGAGGTGTTCCATTCCCTGGATCATTTTTCTGACCCTCCTCTGAACACGCTCCAACAGGTTCATGGCTCTCTTCTACTGAGGATTCCACAACTGGACTCAGTACTCCAGGTGAGGAGTACTACTCATATTCATTTATTCATTGCCCCCAGTGCAGAGCAGAGGGGCAGGATCACCTCCCTCACCCTGCTGGCCATGCTTCTTTTGATGCAACTCAGGATGTGGTTGGCATTCTGGGCTGTGAGAGCACATTGCTGGCTCATGTCCAGCTTGCCATCCACCAGTACCCCCAACTCCTTTTAGTCAGGGCTGTGCTCAATCTTTTCATCCACCAGCTCTTATTGATTGTGGTGATTGACCTTGCATTTGGATTTGTTGAACCTCATGAGGTTTTCCTGGGCCCACTGCTTGAGCCTATCTAAGTCTTTTTCCTGTCCCTCAGCGTGCTGACCACACCACACAGCTTGGTGTCATCACCAAACTTGCACTAGATCCCACTGTTGATGCAATTGATGAAGACATTAAACAGCACTGGTTCCAATACTGACCCCTGAGGGACACAACTTATCACTGATCTCCATCTGAACATCGAGCCATTGACCTGTGGGTACCATCTTGCAACCAGTTCCTCATCCATTGCACAGTCAACTCATCAAATCCATATATTTCCAATTTGGAGAGAAGAATGTTATGTGGTGCTGTGTCAAAGGCCTTACTGAAGTCCAGATAGATGACATCAGTGGTTCTTCCCTTGTCCATTGACACAGTTATGCCATCAGAGACTATTTGGTTGGACAGGCAGGACTTACTGATTATCCCATATAACTTCTGTGTCTCCCGTATACCTTAGCATAGCTCCCAGGGGCATCTGCTTCATAATCTTCCCTGACACTGAGGTGAGACTGACAGATTGGTTGTTCTCTGTGTTGTCATTTCTACCCTTCTTAAAAATGAATGTGATACTGTCTTTTTTCCAGTCATCAGGGACTTCACTTGACCCACATGATTTTTCAAGTATCAGGAAGAGTGGCTTGGTGACTACATCAGTCAGTTCCCTCGGGACTCTGGGATACATCTCATGGGGACCCATTTCTCATGGCCCGTTTCTGACAGAATGCACTGGCATTGGAGTTCTTTGTAAAGACCAGACTAATTTCCTCTTTTTGTGTTTATTTATTTATTTATTTTAATAAAAGATTATCAGGACATTGCTTCTTCCTCAGGAATTCTACGGTATCAGATTCATGGTGTCTGAGGCATGTCATGATGATGCATAATCTTACACAACGATCGCTTGTTCTGGGACTAAGAGCTGTTTGTTTACATAGTATAAGATGACCTTTTGAAAATACAGTACTGGCTCAGTTTAATGACACTTCTGAATTTCGTAAGATCACGATGCAGGAGAGAAGTGATGTTGTGCAACCAAGAGCACAATTTCCCATGCCTGCTGTGACTCAGTGTGCTGCTGGTGTCTTAGAAGTCGAAATAGGAGAGCAAAGGATGAAATTCCTGCACTAAGAAAGTCAGTTTGATGGGGTTTTTTAATTATTATTATTCTCTTCTCCCACGGGACCAGCAGCCTGCCCAATTCTTATGCAGAATAAGAGTGCTATATTTTTCCAGCCAGCAGTACCAGGAGGTTTATCAAGCAGGATTCCTCTGAACTAGTCCACTAGTCCCCCTTAATCCCTTTTACAGGAGAGAAACAAATGCAAATAAGATGCAATTCCCCTGTTCTGGAGTGTCTTTAAGATAACCTGCCATTAAATTCAATTACAGAGGGGAGCTGAAACCCAGCAGTGTGCACTCCCAGCAAGACATCTGCTTTACAAATAGGACACGAAGCTCAACAACTGACTGCAGTTGTTGTCTGCTGGCTTCTTGGCTGTACTGAAGACTAAAATTTAAGGGGTGTTGACTCCTATTTCCAAAAATCTTTGTTGACCTAGATATCATCTGATTTCTCCCTGTGCCCTGAATCTGCAGACAGGGAGTCTCTCAGACTGACTTGTCTTCCTCCTCCATGGACACAAGGGCTGCCTGAGGCTGGCTCTGTGGGGCTTCCTCCAAAGCATTTCCCCCCCAGGTCTGCTCTGATATGAGGTGCAGGGAAGCAGAGCTGAGGAAAACATTTGCTTTTTGGAAGAGAAATGATCACACATTTGTATCTGCACTGGCCTGCCAGGGAGAAATATGAAAATATGAATAGTTTATCTTAAGCAATGCTCCTGAGTAATGAATTTTGGTTATGCTGTTGTTTCAGTGTCTACATAACAATACAGAGTTCTTATGGAGTAAATTTAATGAGCTGTCATTAATCATAAGGACTCTATATTGTTAATAAGGCTGAATATTTAAAGTGCCTAGTGTTGCAGGTTGTCAGAGGAAGAAAACACTTGCCAGAAGCCTAAGTGCTAGATAGGCAAAAGAGATATTATTATCACCATTTTAGCAAAGCTAGCCTCTAAGATGTTGGTTACACCAAAAGTATGAGTCAGAGACAGGAATCAGAAGAAACAACGCATCTCCAGGTTTAGTGAAATTCACATCATTATATTAATCACAATAATGTCTTAAATGCCTAAAAAATTAAAGTGCAATTTACTCAAAAATACAGCTGGTTGCTTCTCAGAGTGAGGATTAACATTTGGGTCCCAAATTCAAGCCTTTGCTTTGACTACTACAGACTGCTGAAGTCTGGCGTCTACGTGTCAGACATTCTCCTCAGTTCCATCCACTGAAGGCAAGCGCTTGTTTGTTGTGTTTCCATCCAAGAATTCTGGTTGTGGATGTTCAGTCATTTGATTTCTTTCTTTCTTTCTTTCTTTTCCTGAATAAGATTTTGTTTCACGAATAAAATGCATCACATATAATCACACCAAAGACCTCCATGGTGTTAAATCTGATAATATTATAAATAATTAAAATAATTCTGTCCCAGCCTTCTCACTGGGTTGGCATTGATACTTGAGAATACAGTTCTCTTTGATTTCCCCTCTTTCCTTCTTGAACAGATCATTTTTTTGAAACCTTCCCTTACGGATATATTTTTTCCCGAGGATGGAAGTCAGAACTCTATATTAGAATTTCATCTAGATGCTCTTTTCAAGTACATATTTTGGCTTTACAAAGCAACCACACTCCTTGGAGATTCTTTCTTGTCATTTTATAAAACATTATTAACTGTGGGAAAAATCTCGATCCCTTCTTGTTGCTGAGTATTATTGTGGAACGGTGTCTTTTTCTTTCTTTCTTTTTTTTTTTTCCTCCAGAGACGATTGATTTATGGGAGCTGTCTCCACCAGCTCTCCTAATTAACTGGCTGTTCTTTTATGCTTCAATAGGAAATAAAATCTGCATTTAAACATCTCCTGTGGATCTCCACCCACTGGTGCCCCCTGCGCTGTGAATGTTTGCCATTCCCTCACCCGTTTGCCTTGGAGCCCACTAAGGGTATTTATGCTGTCATGGCTTTTT
>PPHD01001545.1:0-42041 GCA_002909625.1 Bambusicola thoracicus | reverse complement strand
CAAGGCAAGCTGAACCTTAAACTGTAGGATAATGGAAGATTGAATGCTTCTTAAGATCTGTTAAGTATGTCCAACTAAGATTTTCTTGAAATTTTAAAGTACTAATATATACTTCTGTATTTTGGCTTGTCTGCTGAAGATAATAGCAGGAAGAAATGAAACTGGTCAGTCAGGTGTTGATTTACAACCAGCTACAAAAAAAATGAGACTTAAGTATTTGAGGTCTAACTTCCTTCTCTTCACCATACATCATATGGACAGTTATAGATAGTGTGATTACAAACTTACAAGTCAAGTACTTGAATGGTGGATATAGCATAATCACAGTTCCTGAAGAAAACTCAGAGAAGGAAAGTGCTAAAAGTGGATACTAGCTGCTTCTATTTTCTTTCTGCTCTGTTGAGGATAGTTACTAGGCAGTTAAGAATGGTTTGTGATATACATTCCATCTAGATAAACTCTAGTTCAAGTACCTGCATTAATTTATTCATAACTGCAATTTAAATCTTGGACTGTATTAATTTGTTTAATAGAGGTCCTTTCTTTCAGCTTCATGAGCACCTGATACAAGAGCATCATAGGGGGCCAGTGGTGTGCAGTATGATTTGCATGGTCTTACTGAAATTAGTTGTGAGGCTTTTTTCATTTTTCTTTTCCTTTATTTTTATTTTTGCATTAATATGTTCTTTTGTTTTTTTTTTTTTTGGAAGAAAAAAATGAAGGGTGAAGTTAGGCTGTTCCAATGGCAGCAAGTGTTTATAGATGCACGCACAGGAGATAGTGAGGCCAACGTGCCATTAGTTGTAGTTTCCTGTTCTGTCAACCTGTACAGTTAATCAAAAGCCAAATTTTCCTACATATATTGAATCTATTTCATAAATATTCTCGGTCAACTAACACACAATGAGCCAAAATCGGGAGTCCCATTTCCAGATATGAAAAGGTGTGTGCTAGAGGTCAGGACTCTACCATGTACTTTGATTTTCTGTCTTTTGTATTTGCACTCTTCCATTCAAGTGCCCCTCTTGTCATTTTATTTTATTATTTTTAATCTAGTTTGTCTTGAGCTTTTTAGCTAGTGTGGT
The DNA here is from genome assembly GCA_002909625.1 of Bambusicola thoracicus. Lineage (NCBI taxonomy): Eukaryota > Metazoa > Chordata > Aves > Galliformes > Phasianidae > Bambusicola > Bambusicola thoracicus. The sequence goes on along the minus strand of PPHD01001545.1, from coordinate 40,956 downwards.
CTTCTCTTCTGGGCTTACAGTCAGTTGCATCTTGCATACTCAACTAGCTCAATTTTTTTTTTTCATTTGCTTCACATAAGATCTTTTTTTCTCCTACCGGCTTGTTTGTCTGCCTTCCTGGGCACCTCATTTTTTTTTCTTCTACCTTCACCTTGCCCTGCGTTCTCTTTTCTTTTTCCTTGCCTACCTATTTCACATGGCTTGCTCCCCAGCTCACTTAAAGTTGTCGTGCTTGACTGTTGTGATTTATGCATCTGTCCTTCCTTCCCAATGTCAGGCTGCATGGGCTTCAACCTCATGTTGCTAAATGTCACTGACAGGGCCAGAAAGTGATCTTTATTCTGCGTCCCCAGGACTTGCTCTGTCCTACACTGAAGGAGCATTTCCGAAGTATATGTATGCAACTTCTGTAGGGGTGATGAAGTTCGCATGCAAGAGCACCCTGAGAGGATACTGTAGGTTTTCAATAATACAGGTACTGAAGGGAGCTGTCCCCACTCTGCACCTTTGTTTTTCTGGGATACAGTAAGATTTAATATGTCTGAAAGAATTGGTTTTGTAGTAGAACTTGGTAGGTAATTTCTAGCTGTCTGAGTGTAGACATACTGCAACTGTTCAAAGATTTGATACTTTCGCTTCAAGTAACATGTAGCAGGAAGTGCATTTGTGCCACAGAGGTCTCCCAACTCTGTTACCAGGCTTAGAGTGCCTTCTCTATATGGACAGTCAGTGACCTTTCATATGAAAGGTTTGATAGAAGTCACGAACCATTCTATTATGAGAAAATCCACACATTTTGAGCTAGAAAGGAAGTGTCTGGGAAATCTATCACATAACTAAATAATAGTAGATCCATGTTGTGTTGTGCTTTTCCTTGCTTTATTATTTTTTTAGTATTTTTTTTTCTGATGGTTATTGTCTTGACTAGTGCCTGCTCTGATATGGTTCAGGAAATCCTGTGTTCTTGAGTGTACAAGGTTTGTTTCTATTCAAGAGACTGCTAATGATGGCACTTCAATTGAACTAGGACCACTGAAGTGGACTGTGGATAATATGGCTTGAGGACAGAAAGTACTGAGATGCCATCTGTCTGCTGAGTCACAGGCAGAAGTCTAATAAATTGCATCTACATGTATTTGCAGCCACAGTCTGCTAAAACTTAACTGTAGGCAGTAGTGCGGAAGAGTCAGATCTTTAGATTTTATGTGAGAGACTGGGGACTGTGGGTGAAGAGTGAAAGAGGAGGTAATCTTATTCTTTAGGATACACTTGCAGGGTATGTGTATGCGTTGCAGCATTGAAAGCTTGCTGTTTAGCGCCAGTGAAATAATCTTGAAACTTTTCCTTGAACGTATGAAGAGCCACTAGAAAGTCACTACCTGAAGTGATCTGGTCTCAGTAATTTCTAAGACTGTTTCAATTCTGAGATCTGTTTCTTTCTTTCTCTATGCCAGGCTCTGGCAGGAATTTAAATAGTCTAGGAAAGCTATAAAGAATAGAAACCTGAGGATATTCTTGAGTCTGTTCGTGTTCTACCACAAGCAGTTCAGGATTTGCATTCTTGTGAGCTAGCCATGGAAAGGGAACGTGCCTTGCTGCTTTCCCTCATCAGAGGAAATGGTGGCAATTCTTGCTCTCTAAAAAACATTTGCTTCTGAAGTAGCTACTTCCCCTTCCTCTAGGAGGTATGGGAGGCCAAAAGTCATGGATCAAAGGCGTTTAGTCATGAAATAGTTGGGTGATACTTTAGGCTCAGATCTCTTCACTTGGGTTTACTGAAGATGTCAGTCTGCCCGTTACCTCAAAGATGGGAAATTTCCTGATGCTAGCCTGCTTAATTAAAATTGCTTGGCAGCAGCATTTGTGTCATGCTAGTACCTGGCTTTATCCAAAGACAAAGGTGCTCCCGAGTCCTGAAGAGCATAAATGCCATTTGTGTTAGCAAAGGTGGTGATTTTTTTTAAAAAGTTATGTCAGTATTAACTTGAACTTTGAGAGGAGCAATAAATCATCTGTGAAGTGAGAAACTTTTACATGAAAAGGTTAAACCCGATCTTTTTTCAAACTATATGGTGGATAAAGCTTTTGTGGTCTTCTGATGGAAAATGTGATTAATGCTTTCAGTAAAAAAAACCTTCTTTTGCATCTCTGCATGTAAAATCTCCTGTTATTACTGACGCTCTTATTTTAAAAGCTTCTTCTCAACTACTTGGTTTGTGGCTTCCCAGGCCATTCTCTGCTGTCCTTCATAGGTGAAAGGAAAAAGCTTTTAAGTTGCTGGTATCTTTTTTTTAAGCTTGTTCATTGCAACATACTCCTTGCATTCCATTATTTTTTGCATGTAACTGAATAACTTTATACCAGCAAATGTTGCAATACCTGTCAGACCAGTCTTGGAATAATAAATATGAGAAGGTAATTTTATCCTAAATGCTTGTTTGGTTCTTAAATGTGATTTTGTGTTAAACTTCTCTTCTGTGGTCTTCACAGCTGACAGTTACCTTTAAAAATCAGAATAGAGTAAATCCAGCTTTTTGCTGAACTATTAGGCATGGAGGGGAGTGCAATACTTTCAGATGTGCTTAATCTGATACACTCTCCACTCCTCTCGCATAACAATTAATGTATGTTTTTACTCAAATAACTGAACTTTGAAGGTTGGCATGTATTTGCTATAAGGAATGTGATTGCGGCAAAGGTCCAAATTTTACCTTTGAATGTGCTTATGAGAGCCAAGTAAATGCATTCAAAGGCAAAATTTCATGTAAAAAGTAAAGGAAAATAGCAGCATCGCTTTTATTTTTCCTCCCTGAATGCATGGATATAGAAGGAATAAATGTTTGATATGGAAATAATGCAAATTAAGAATACTGACATAAATTTCCTCCTTTCCCCTGGAGGGGGATGGGAACTGGATGGGGGAGAGAAGTGAAAATGAACTCATGAAGGATCTTATGAAAGTGAGACATTTGTCAGTGAGTTGACTTAACAGCACAACACTGGAGTGTTAAATTTGCAGAACTTCACCTTTCTTGATTCAGACTCCTCAGAGAACTGTTCCCAGATCAAGCATGGTCTTTTTCTAGTTTGTTTATTTGCTTGTCCTATTTCTAACGATTTGTCACATAGTGAATATCTGCTCTGTGAAATTTTGAATTAACATTAAGAATCCCTTCTGGAAGATTCACAGACGTATCAAAAACAGAAACTGACTTGCATATTTCTGTATTTGTCTGAATACTTACTACTTAATTAAGCCCAATTTTGGATAACACTGTGCTTAGTAGTGAGGAAAAGCTGTATTGCAGAAACTCTTAGGAAAGGAGACTGAAGAAACAGTCCAAAACTGGGCAGCTTCTTTAGGAACAAGGACAAAAACATAGGGATGTTATCGTGGAAATGGTTCATTGTAAATTTATATTGTAATGTAAATGTGTTGTTTCTAGGAACTGAGCTTATTTTCCTTCTGTGCTAGACTTGCTCATGTGACTTACTGTGGAGATGTTACTCTTGCCTTTTTTTCCTCTACATCCAAATCCCTTGAGTATGTAAAATTCATGGAAAAGATACCAGATCAATAATACGTTACACTTGCAGTTTACACGATTATTGTGAACAAAAGGATAGCATTAATTGTAGGCTATAGCCTTGGACTGCATGACTATTGCATCCTACAAAGCTAGCCATCAGATGTTTATGGTCAAAGCACTGTTCCTAGAGACAAAGCAGTATGTGCCTTGCCCTTTTCTGTTTCAGATACTTACCTGCTTTCATCTGAAGCTTAATACAATGTAATACATTAAACCTGAATCTTCTATAAGGGGAGAAAAAGAGCAGGACAGATTTTACAGCAGATAAGATTTTGCTTTCAGTGCCTTCCAAATGTTCCTTCCCTTGTTCGTGAGTAGGCTGTGCTGAAGAACATCCATCTTAACTATAGTGGCAAGCTCCAGGTTTTAATGAATGCTTGATCTTAATTTCTGTTATAGTTGGGGGAATAGAGTGAAAATGTAGCAGATGTCTATTAGCAGAATACTTCCAGATGCAGCATTGATTTTAAGGATCAGAAATTATTTATATGTGACAGAAGAGACCTGAGCAAAGGTCTGGAATTAAATGGTCTGTAAACATTGTCCTAATGTTTCGTGCTAGTAGAAAGCTGTATTCCCGTGGCACCTGGTGTGCTGGGTCATAGGTCTTGTTCTGATAGGGCAAACCTTGTTTGGATATGTGGTCTGTTGATACCATAGAGATAAGCAAGTGTTGGATGAGCATATCCAGTGCTTGTGGTATGTATCGGTGGCTGGTCAATATGACAATGATTATGTCGTTGTAAATAATAAACAATTTTTGGTTTAAATAGTAATGGCTTTTTTGTTTGGTCGCATCCAGTAGACTTCATAGTTGTCCCTTTCCTTTTTTCTTTTATTCTTGAAGTACTTTGTATGAACATTTGTAACTTGTGAATAGTTGTGTTAGCATGGTGACAAACTATTTCAATTCTCTCTCTAAACTTAAACCTTTCATTATTTCACAAAGACTGTTCTAATGAAAGAAGAAATAATAATTAAAAAAAACAATCAATATTTTGCAGCTTCCACAGCATGAAACAGACTTCAATGTGCAATAGATTAAAATATACCAGTAAAACTGCCTGTTATAGAATTTATGGATGAAGACTAGAGTCTGAGCAAGATACTGAGAACTAATTCATTTCTGGAGATATTTCAGCAACGTTAAATAATCCCTTGCAGAAGGTTGAAAGTAGAAAGGGAAAGGAGAAAAGAGAAGGCAGTGTTTCTGGAAAACTTCCGTTTGTGGGATGTTCTGAAATAGAGCAGATAGAGGATGGTTGGTTTTTCCCCAGCAACTGAGTAGAGTAAGGATATTCATGCAGCTGTTCCAGCTGCACAATTTTCAAGATGCTTGAAAACTTAACTCAGTGACCGCTTTTCAGCTTTAAACATATCAAAAATGTGAGCCTGTCTTTCTGTATTTATTGCTAGAAGATGAAACACTTCTTTCCCCATATATTGTTGTGGGTTTTTTTAACAATAATATTTAAGGTATTCTGTGTGTCACTTTCTTTGACATGGGACAAGACTTGCCTTCTCACTGTTGTTTTTCTGTGAGGGTAAATGCAGAGGAGATGTATCTATTGCTGATCACATTTCTGGGCTCTAGCTGATCTCCTCCTTTGCAATCATCAAGCTAAGGTTCCTCTCAGCTCTGCCGTCAGCAGAGTGCAGGGGAAGAAGATTTAGCTTGTTTCCAGACACAGAAAGTATATAAAAGACTTCAGTGTAATAAACTCTCAAAAGCAATTCTCAAATTGGTTACTGTTGTGGATTTATCTTAAGGTTGTGCTTTAGAGCACTTGTACCTGCTTGGTTGGCTAGCCTTTTTTGGTGTACTTTGTGACTCACTTAAAATATCTGCCACTGTATTCCTGGGTATGAATGCTTTTCTGATGGAGATACACTTTCAGATAACAGCTCTAGTACTCTAACAATTAAAACTCTTATCAGAATCCCTGTTGATCTATGGCTTGCTATTTCTCTCATCTGCCCATGGGGATGAACAGAATAATTTGGATTTTTTTCTGCATTGCTAACCTTTCTTCTCTGGGTTATTAGTTGATGCTATGTGACAAATCTGTTCTCTCCTTTTAGAAAGGGATGAGGGGAGGAGGGGTGCAAACCAACTTCTAGTTTCCCTGTAGGCATGGCTACTTCGATCTAACTGGCTGTAAACTGATGCTGACAGTCTGATCTGATGATGTAGGCATTAAGTTGTGTTTTGAGCTTGCCGCTCACGTTTGCTTGTTACTGTGCCCTTCTAGGGTCAGTGTGAGCAAGTGTTGCTTGATTGCACACACCTTCCCCCCAAACAGGGGGGGAAAAAAAAAGAAAAAAAAAAAAAGAAATTTTTGAAAGATCATCTTAGAGATTTCTTGTAAGACAATTTTTTTTTGCTTTAGCCAAGAGTATTAACAGGTTTATTTCACAATATTAACTAAGTCCGAATGTGCAATTAAGAGTATGGAAATGACCTAATCGTAATGGGCCTGTTAGGATCCAGTTGTACCTTTCCCTTGAGACATTACAATGAAATGGTACGTGGGCTGGTATCTTTACAAGCAGAACCCGAGTGTAGATGGCACATGTGTGCCCTCTATGGATACTTAAAAATAAAATATTTGCATTCCAAAATCTGGGGCATCTATCTGCTCTCTGTGACTATATCTTGGGTACATCTGTGCTCCTGGTTACTGCTGAAGGAATCTTCTACACAGATACTTGGAGAAAAAGTGCATATTTATGAGTGAAGCACTGACCACGAGGTTGAGTGAATGTCTTAAAAGAGACAGCCTTAGCATAGAAGAGTAATAGCTCTGCTCCCTCCTTCTCAGTGCATGACCTTCTTATGTTTACATTCCCTCAGGTATTCTGTGTGTAAGTTTAAAAACAAAACAAACAAACAAAAAACTCCACAACCACGCAGCCTTGCTTAAATCCAAGAGAACATCCTTCATTCATGAGATAGCATACATGTGCATTGAAGAGCTCATCTGGAATCATATGTTACATCATCTTATGTTAACAGATGTAAATTCCGCCCTTCTGTCCAGAAGAAGCAAAGCTTTCATTAACTCTTAACTCCTGCTTGAAAGAGAACATCCAGTACTTTTGTATGATCAACTTTGTTCTACAGACACGTAAAAGTTGTTGTCATAGTGACAAACTAATCTACATAATTTAAGGTGCTGGAATTTAAATGACTTGTCAGATACATATGCTAGAATCTCAACTTGTGTGAAGGAATGAATTAATATGTTAAATGTTAAACATGTTTGGCATTGGCATGTAATTTTAGAACAGGCAAAGAAAACATTTTCTTGATTTTAAAAAATAAAACAATAAACCTGGAAACTTAAATCTGCTTTTGACCTTTGGCTAGCAGATACAGTCACATACTCTGTAGTAGAGGAAATGCTTCACATTCTAGCCATCTGAGCTAGGGCTTCCAGCTCTTTGGCACACTTTTGTGTATAGGTCTGATCTTTTTTCTCTTCAGTTGTCATTGTAGAAGTGAGTAGGGGACACAGTAAAAGCAACCTGTTTCATTTTTGTTTTGAGTTTTTCTGTAATTGATTATTTTATGAGGGTTTGGAATATGAGTAACTAATCTCCTGTACATTTTTAAAAGCCTAGAAAATTAGAATCAAGATTCTACAACTTAAATAAAAATGCCACAATTTGGAAAGCAAATCTGGATGCTTCTGAAGAAAACTATTTCAAATGTTAATTAAAAAAAAGAATCCCCAATAAACTATCATACTAGAATACTGGATAAGCAATTAAGTGTGGAATAAAGTAACTCATTAAACAGTATTTTCTAATTATTGTTCCATTAAAGCATGTGGCCAGTGAGGTTATTCCTTACTTGGATAGATCACATCTGACAAAAATAAAATTATGATCTCAGTGCTGTTTCTTTTTTTTTTTTCCTCAAAGTTTTGTATTCTGTGCTTAACCATCTACTCTAGCATTAAGGCATACACTTGCAGCCTCCAGAAGTTCTGGAATAAGAAGCACTTCATAAGGCAATACTCTTCATCTCATCTTTCCAAGAAGCTGAAAGCACCAAGTAAGCCAAGTAGTATAAAAGGGGAGGGGCAGGGTGTGAAATGGATAGAAACACATTTTATTTAACAGTTCTAAACGAGGATTGTCCCTGCTTAAGGGACTATATTTTATTGCTGTGCTCTGGAAGCTCCTTAGGCTACAGATGAACTTTGTCAGAACTTGCTCGGCACTGGCACGAACATAAGATATCATAGTTTTCACTTAAATATGCGCCTTCACTAAAATTCATCCTCGGCTTCTTTTAAATGATATCTGGATAATGTAATTAGCTTTCTGCATGTAGACTACACCACAAATGCTCACTGTAAGAAAACCAAACAGCCTGTTCAGGGTTGTAATTGGTTTGATTCAGGCAGCTGCAGACAGAAGAATCTTAGTTTGTCTTTTACTCACAGTCCTCCACTTGCGAAGTAATGCCTTGCCAGCACATTTATTCCAACAATCTCTGTTTTCCTTCTCAATCCTACGGAATATTGCTGTGGAGGCTACTAGCTTGTTGACAAGGCAGGGAAAGCTTCACTTTTTAGCAGAGATGTCGTGTGTACTGCAGCTGTAAAGACAAAATTCATCACTGAGTGATCAAACATGGTTTCACATCAAGGTATGTGTGTACTGCATTTCATCACTGTGGTGGTTTTTACATGCTTGTTTTACAGCGAGATGTTACACAGCTGAAATTCAAACCTGTGGAATACAGAGCAAAAAGTGTGACCTCTTTGGAGTTCTCTCTTTCATTTTCACATTAAATCCAACACAGATCTGTAAATCGCTGATAACTTTGCAGTAATGTGGCTTACTTGTGGTCTCATGTGGCAGATCTTCCCCTTTTCCTCCCCTGTTGAGTGTGATACTTGCCAAAGAGGTTACTGCTAAGAAACTAGAAGAGGGGAGGGATTGCTATGGACTTTGAGGGGAAAAAACTTAAGAAGTTAAATGGAGAACATCATAGAATGTCTCATACCTCTGTGATATTGGTGATTTGGTGATCTTTCCTTTTTTTTCCCCTCTTCCCTGGGCTAAAACTGAAAACCTCAGTGTTATTTACTAAGGCAGCTGTAGTAGATGTAGCCCAGAAATGCTAACAGTTTACCAGTCACAAAAGAGGGGGTGGAACCTGAAACATCTGTGAGTTTATAGCCTAGTAAAATTATGAGACAATTTCAATGTACAGTCTCAAAACTTCTGCTGGAGAAGCATATCTGTTAGGTACAAAATCAAGTTATTAGCTACTTGGTTGTGTCTGTGTGAGGTGTGTTCTCTGAATGTCTTTGGTAAGATTTTTCTTCTTTAAAACAAACCCAAAAAGGGAAAGATGTGATATACTGCTCTGGGCTTTGTAGTCGAGTGGTTTGGACTGATCCTAAATAAGTTGAATGAGTGATCCTTCCTTTCTCATTTGTGTTTTGTGTAAACAAAGACTGACCTAGTTTAGGCATTAAAATGCTTCTGGCTTTGAATCTCAAGGGGGAAAGGGGGCTTTTGAGATTATGGTTTGACAAAAAGGGGGATTCCTGCTAACCCATTGCCTTACAACGTTGTTGCCTGTGTGCTCCAGTGGCCCTTGTCTCTACTGCCTTCGTATAACTGTCCAGGCTGTGAACTGGTCAGGGAAATCCTTTATACTGGTAGAGCTGACAAAAGCTCTTTATTGCCAAACTGTAATTTAGACATCATGAAGAAATGAAGGTTTTATGATCCTGCTCATTTTTGTCTCTTGGCATCTGCCTTTCTCCATTTCCTGGCCACGTTAACTTGTGAGATTTATCAGAATCCAATGGTTACATTAAATGGATAGAGATTTTGAAGATGTTGTAATGCTGGAAGCACTGAAATGGGGCCGCTGACTGTGAGAGGGACTATACAAGATAAAATCAACTTCAGTACTAGCCAGAGAGAATCTATGTGAGCACGAGGTGGAATGAAGAGACATTGTGGATATCCAGACAGCTAGAAAAGACTCAGCTGAAACTCTCTTCACCTTTGGTGCTAACAGTCTTGTTCTCATTCCCCATGGCTAGTATTTTCAATGTAGGTAAAACTCCTCGTTCTGTATTTTGTTCTTTCCTGTCAAATGCTTCCAGATTTAAATAAAGTTATAATGACAACTGAAACAATAATTTAAGGCTCTAAATGCCACTAGGTGGCAGAACCCCTGCATCTATTCTATGGATGTCTTTTTCTATGTCTTGGTTCTCCATCTGTGAGGTTGTCGGATGCTGTTCATCTGCAGTGTATAATGAGAATAAACACTGGTGTGATGAGATGCTATCTTAATACAGCTCACATCAGTTGTTTTTGCAGGAAACACACTTTCAGTGCTCTATCCCTTGTTAAGACTTCTATCCCTTCTGAAAAGCCTGTCAAAGCAGTAGCTTGCATTTAAGTTGTTCACATATGGCCTTTCTTTTTTTCTTCCTACTCCATTTCTTATGGAGTTCCTCTGGTTAATAGATCAGAAATTAATGACAAGGTGATATTTAAAATAACTGAGTTTAAAAGACTAATAGATGTGGCATGGAGGTGGTGAATCTGGGTTTAACCTGTGGTAGAAAGCATGAGTTTTGAGTACTGGAAACTTAAAGTATTGTGAGGTGGCTCACTTCTGTTGGTGATGTGTTCATAGCTGGATGGAGTTACCTCTTGGAAACGAATGCATCTCAAAGCAATAATTTTCATACATGCTAGCAACAGTCTTTAAAGTGGTGGTTCTTCTCTTAGTGCTAGTCAATGTACTTGCCCTCCACTCAATGTCAGAGATTATTTTAACTTCATTTTATTGTTCTTTTGACTCACTGAGCAGCTGGGAAAGGAGGTGAGAATAGGGCCCATTGTTTGCCTTTGTTTACTGGTTGAGATTTGTCTGTGTCCTGTATGTAGGTACACAATATTTTTCACAACAATTTTTGTATGTCTGCATATATTACTAGAGGCATAGTCCTCATCATGCATTTTGGGGTACACTGGGACTAGTATAAGGACCAGAAGGCATCTACATCCTTCTGATCTACCTTATAAGTTTACTATCTCTTTTAATATGGGCCTTGGTGGTTGGATGCAGGTAATGAATTGGATAAATACTGAAAAATAAATCCAAAAAGAAATAATATGAGTTTCATTTATTTTAGAAACATCTGGTTATTTCAATTTGGAATATTAACATTGAGTAAAATTGAAGTGTCAGATTTCAAAGCAATTTCTATGAAGGTTTTCAAGGGGATTGGAGTTGCTTAACAGAGTGTGATATTTACTTTGGATTTTCTTGAAGTTGGTGCTCTACTGTAACATGGCAATTTAAAATAGATATTTCTGTTTACCTTTGAGGATGTATGAAGGAATGCCAATGTATTCCATTTAATGGTTACCTGGTTGTTAGTTTACAACTTCATTTGCAGTTCTGGAATAAATGTATGGATAAGAATGATGTTTTGAGTGGAGCTTCTTGTAGGGATTGTACAAGTCTCTCATTTTTCAGTAAGTGCAAACTGAAGTTCTCACACAAAATGTTTCTCCTTATTTCTGATTTTCTTCCAGTGCTACAGTCAGCTGTGCACAGCCTTCTTACTCTTTCACTTCTCAAATGAATTTTCTCTACCTAATCCTAGCCATCTTTTGCCCTGCTTCCTTGCATCAAATCAGTCCTCTTTTCTGATAATGATCTTGTGTGTGGCCACAACTCATGGACAGCTTGTTCCTCACTTCATTGTTTTAGGATTTATTCTGAATAGCTGATCAAGAAATGCAAGTGCTACTGCAGCTACCATCCAGCTCTACAGTACCATTCTGAGAACGTGGGAATTTTCTGAGAACTGGGAATTTTTGCTTCTGATAGCGTTAGGTATAACTCATGTTCGTGTTTTTATGGGTACCTATATTTTAAGCTGATTTGTCTTTACCATTCCTTTTGAATTATTGGTGTTTGATTGAAGAGCCTCTGTTTGTAAGGGATTGTTGAGAGAATTACCATGAAGAAAAGAAGTTCAGCCAAAAATTATGTCTGTTTGCAGGAGGGTGCTACTTTGGCTGTAGGTTTGTTTATCACAGGAAGATAAGTGATATTTTGGGGTTTTATTTTAAAACTCAGCTGTTTCTAATATAAATATATTATCTAAAATATGCTAAGCTGTCAGAAATGCCTTGGATTGTGTGTATGGTTTCTCCCTTCCATCCAGTGGATTTCCACTGTATAGTGGCTATCTACAAACTAATAATGGAGATCATTCAGTAGGTTGTATCTGTCATGCAAGAACTTTGGGTATATGTGCATAATATATGCTTTTTCTAAAGACTTACTTTCCTACTTCCTACGGCATTTTGAAATTAATGTTTCTTAAAGGTTTGTGAGGAGGCTTGTTGTTATGGTGACAGCCATTTGAATTGCAAAATTTTATTTTTTTATTTTGAACTCGATGCTTCTCAAAGACTTGCTTTCTATACAGAATTCTTCGTTTCAGAAAGAAGTGTGTTTGTAGATGTTGACTCTATGCTTCCTTGTGCCGTTGTTGAAAATAGCTGGTGGTTGGACTTGTGCATCTCAAGAGCTCTAATGTTAAAAATGTGTGCAGTGCCTGGTGAATCTTCATACAGTCATTTTAGGCAGTACACAGCCTGGCATACTGAACTGAAATTAAAAAGCAAAAGTTCATACTAACTTGTTGAACTGTGCAAGAGTGATGCTCGGGTATAAAATTCCAACTTTGTTGACTGTTTTGTAGTGGTGGTGACTTCTGATGAAGCTGTAGCAAAGATGTAGACGGAGAACAACTTCAGAAGCTGGTAGAGCAAGCCTTGCTTGGCCTCAGATGCTGAAGAGTACAGAGTCTCAAGGTGTATAATGTTAGCAAGGAGGATTTCCGAAAAAAAACGTTGTGAGCATGTAGGATCTCTGAAAGTACTATTTTACTGATAATATCCCAAGTACAATTCAAAGATTGCTGTTGAGTCTGCTTTCAGAGAAGCAGCATTAGAGGTAAAGGTGTGGTTTTGTTGTTTGGTTGTTGGGTTGTTTTTTTTGGTTTTTTTTTGTTTTTTGTCCTAGTGATGAGAGAGTGGCTAATGTTAAAGAGTTCTCTTTTGCAGTGGATACCATACGTGGGGCTTTTGTCTGTGTAGAGCAGGGAGTTGGGAATCCAGAATGAGAAGTATGTTGTGTCATCCTTGAGTTGTACCCGGTTTTATCTCCTTGTTTCAGACAGTGCAATGTTATATAGTATTTGCCTGTACTGATACATGCTTACTTTAAAGCAGCATTTTAGCCTAACATACAGGATTGCATTAACTGAGACTATTAGTACAGCAAGCTTTATTTAGAAAGGGTGTTTCTGAGTTCCTGAATTGATTATAATGATCTGTCAGTCATTCTGAAACTAGAAACTGAGAAGACTGATAGTATTGTCTTATGTCCTGATTGTGGCTATAGTTTAGGAAGCCTTTGGAGTAAGGAGTTCAAATGAATTTCATGCCAGCTCCTGTATGAAGTAGTTTAGTTTCAGCATTGAAGTTCTTTTTCCAGTTCACAACAGATATAAGCACTGACTTGACTGTACTTGTTTTAATTCTGCAGTTTAGCTTGATGTCACTGGATGTTCTTTTTCTGCTTGTTTATGAGAGCAAGGTTTTTTGAGTCCTTTGCCTTCTTAGGGACTTCTGTCACCCTGGGCTGTTGGTTTCAGATCTCTTCTGTGACCTTGTGTGGTCAAGATGCTAGAGAATAAATTTTTGTAGGAGCTTCACACTTGGTTAAGTGAATTAGATTTGGATTGTACAGCCAGTGGTTCTTACCAGCTCCAGCATGATCCTTTTTAGCAGGTGGATTATGTCTATCAGCTCTGCAGTTCCTCGCTTCCATCAGTCTTGAGCCTGTGGATTCGCTGGCACAGGAGAAGGTAAGTCCCTTAAAAGGGAATTTTCTTTGGAATAAAAAAAAATAAAAAAAATTGAAATCCAGCATCACTTTCATCAGTAACTATGAGAGCTTGTACTGTGTATTTGGTCCCCTAAGAATGAGCTTCCTTCCTAAGAAAGCTGTCTGAAATCTTTCTATTAAAGGTCCGTCACTAGTGCTGCACATGCTGAGTGATCATGCGGTGATCATATCTCTTGCAGAGAACATGGCTCTCTGAGGCCCGCAATGTTTTGGCTAGATTCAAAGGTGATTGAAAATTACTGAAGAGCAGTGGTTGTTCCCTCTGCAGACCCAGCTTTGCTGGGTTCAGCCAGGGTGGTAGATGAAGAACAGGCCTCAATAACTGCAAGCATTTGTGGAAACTGCTGGCACCTGGTCCCCACTTTGGAAGGAAGTAGGCTCACAGCTGCTCTTTGCTCCTCTAGAGCCATGGGAATGTAGCTACAGCTCATACAAAGAATTGTGCGTAAATAAATGAGCCAATCAGGAACCATACTTACAGAAAGTTTTCAGAAATGGTGCTGGTGCGTACAAAGCCGTTGACCTCATTCCCTGAGGGTGGTGGTGGAATTCTTTTCATTCAAGCGTAAGAAGTGGTTGTTGCCTTCCCTGCCCCATTAAGACTTGGTGAGAGGAATGCTAAATGTGCAGATGTTTTATTTATGAAAACTTGAAGTGTCTCCTTTAAAGTCATGTCATACAGTTTCCTCACTGCACGTGTTTAAAAGTTTAGAAACACACTGATTTTTAATGACTAAAACCAGATGAAATAGTTGAATGAGATTTCTTCTTTCCATGGCTTGAAAAGTTATCTAGGTATTTGCAGGTCTTCAATCCTTATTCTGCGGTGAAACCTCTGGGACAGTACAGGCAAAGACCCAATGTCTAATTGAGCTTGCTCACCTACTCCCACCTTGAGTGATCAATTTTCAATTCTTAATATATAAATGGGAAATAACTCTTAAAAAATCAGGAAAAGCATTAAGAAAATAGTGACGGATGATGAATTTAAGAATCAGGGAAGATGGTTAATTGTTACAAACCATCATTAACTTGCTTTTTAGGCATTCATAATGAATAATTTGGTGTTTCTGATGTGCACAATGTTGAAGCCTCTTTGCAGAGGATACTGAATTTGTCTCGTTGCATTTCTGGCCTTTTTGCCTGGAAAACGTTGAATCTTAGGGTAGACATTCAGTGGAAATTCTAGTATTGATGCACTGTAGTTTTCATTTCTGACATTTCTGTTCTAGTAAATATGGGATTACTATAAATTTCGTTTTATTGATGGTATTTTGACTTGGAAAATTCCTCTTCACTAGTCAGCAAACATGATGGAAAGCTATGAATCTCTTTTTGTTTTCTGTTCATTTTGTTGCCTTTTTTCTTTTTTTTTTTTTTTGTTGTTGTTGCCTGTAGTCTCTTTCTTTTAAGAACTAACATTTGCATTGACTTACTCTCAGTAGTAGAGGGAGCTTTATTTTCTTACCTTTCACTTAATTCATTCCTAGGGTTAACGTTTTTACTGTTCTTAATAATAGAATTCTTCCCTCTGTACAGTCAAGACATCTTTACCCTGTGCTGTGTTTCCCCAGACATCCATGCGCTTCTCCCATTTCATTATCATTCCAGAATTACTTCTTGCTAATTGAATGTGGAAGTAACATGAAAAAGCTTACCGATGTTTGTAATGCTTTTGTTTCTCTGCTTATGTCATGAAGCAAAACAAACAAAAAAATCTTAAGCCATTTAATTAAAAAAGCCAAAAAACAAACAACAACAACAAAAAAAACCCAGAAAAAAACAACAAATCCAACAATAATGGTTGGAGAAGGTAGGAGAAGCAACAACCACTACCTGTTTTCTGTATGATTCCCAAGTCCTTCTTCCTTGAAAACTAAAAGCCTGAACTGAATTCATTCTGAGTATTTTTCTCATGCATAGTCAGATTTAGACCCTCAAGTGTTGTGTGGCGTATCTGCTAGTGAGATCTATTTATATCTAAATGAAAGTCAGTTGTCTTTCTCCTTCCCTCCTCCCCTCCTAAATTCCAGGTTAAAAGCAGGTTAATCTTACTATGTTAGCAGAATTATAATATAGACTATGAAAATCAAGCGCTCAGAGAACTTCCTAACTTTTTAGAAAAGATGGAGGAAATTTCCTTAGTTGCTCAGAAGCAAAGTCTTTCAGATAATTCTGTGTCACACTTGTTCTTTTATAGGAAGATGAATATCATAGGCAAAAGTACCTTAAATTGGCCTCTTGCCAATTATTTTAAGTTCCTGCATTAAACATTTAATCTTGTGACTGTATTTGAGGGGGGGAGGGGGTTGAAATAAATTAAAATTTACTAATTGTGACAGTACAAAGTAGAAATACCTTTTCTAGTCACTTATGGAATAGATAATGTCTGATATGAATTTTGAATAAAACTCAGTTTTAGATCTTTAAATACTTTTTTTCCTGCTTTCAGGGAGAATCTTTGACAGCTTTAGTCTTCATTTCTAGTATTTCCACCACTATTTGAATTCTTTTCCACCGTATTTATACAAACATAATTGTTTCCGCAGTTATCAACATTCTTAATACAATATGCTCCTGTTAGTTTTTAGATTCCAGTTGTGATTCTGTTTTACTTAATATTGGGGTTTTTCAAATTGTGTTATAGCACACCACCAATTTTATTCATTAAGAATCCTATTTGTTTTAAGTATATGTGTATATGATGTACATGATTTCAGGTTATCTGTTCATATATTCTTGCCAACTGATATATCACTGATTTAATTCCAGAATGTCAATTCTTTCTTAAATAGTGGCTAAAATCTTGACTAAAAAAATAAGTAAATATGTGTGGACTTTGTGTCCCTGTAAGATTTTAAGAGCAACGCTAAACATTTTTGGACTAATATAATATTGTACTCAGCCTCATTCCTGTCTCTGCATTGCCTGCCTGTTGCCTTTTACTTTCAAAGCTGGTGGTACAGGTAAACACTTCAAAGATTGAGGAAGAGGATGCACTTGAGCTCCCCTCAAAGCACTTTAGAGAGGAAGTACAACTGACCCATCAATGAAATTCTCTATACAGAAAATGCTGGTAAGTGTACTAAATGAACTGAAAAAAAGTAAATGTCTGTAATCTTGTAATATTAACAGTCCTGTGATAGGACTAATTTGTTTAGATGAAAATGTGTGTTTGGTTTTCAGGTTGAAAGGTGTTGAGTTAATCATCCTGTCTCTAATTCTTCCCTTCTCTCATCTTGGATCTACAGTTACTCATTTCTTTCAGATAATCTGATAAATTACTTTCTGTAGACTGCTCCCTTTCTTGTCTGGCATTCTTCCTTGCAGCATATTCTCCTGTTCACAGTAAGAATATTTCTCATCAGCTCTGCTTACCCCACGTATTACCTTAAAGCACAGATTTTTGAGCATGGGAGGGAGTTGTTTCATGAAGCATCCACGGAAATGTATCTTGAAGAGTCTTAGATCCACACTTAAATCTTGCTGATTATTTGTTAACAAAACTGATTGTTACACTCAAACCCCTTTGAATCCTTCTGTAATCATATTTATTTTGTTGAGGATGTGGGAATGTGATGTGATAATAGCTGAGTGAACGTCAGCTGAATAAGCTGTAGTAACTGCTTATGTCCATATGCTTAGTTTGCTGTAAATACAAATTAAAATTCAATAGTTTAATCTAGTTGCAATTCACATTTGGGACAGAGTAATCACTCTTTCATTTCTTTTCACTGCTTAGCAGATATGCACTAGCTTCAAGAAAATGTTACTATAGTGAAGACAGCATATTCACAGTTTAACACCACTGGAGGTATTCTAGCTTTAAATTTGACTACTAATATCCATCATTGATTTATGCTCTCTCATTGTGTTTTACATAGTACTGCAATAAACAACAGCAACAACAACAAAAAGCTCAAGAGAGTTTTTTCAATAATCAAACAGTTTTTTGGAGCTATTAGAGAAATCATTTCAGGAAAAAAAAATTTACAGACATTTTCAAATGCTTTGTTTTTTGTTTCCAGTTTCATTGGAGTCTGAGTTCATGCCTATCTTTTTTTTTTTTTCTTAAAGATCCTACTCAAATTTTCCTTAATTTTATTGACTCCAGATATATTCAGATGCTTAAGTCTGAATGCCTTCAGGTATTATATGTTCATTTTCATTGACTGAAAAGTTTTGTGGAAATTTTGCTTAGTCCCATAATGAATGTATTCCAGTAAAGCATAGACACTTTGTTCACATCATTTTTTTTTCTTTTTTTTTTTCCTGAGAGCTGCATGTAGTGGACTTACTGTGAGTAGAGATGGAATCATCATTTCCTTTCAGCAGTTTCAAACACTAATACTGATGAACTCAGTGTCTGTATTTTAAGCAAATTACTGCTTACTTTGTTATAGACTCTGCTTACATTAAGAAAAGCAAAAGGTGCTTTCTAAATGCTCGTTGTCCCTACTGCTTCAAAGCTATTCAGCATTCTCAGTATCGCTTTACTCAGTTCAATCTTTTTCTGGTGTTGTTGTTCTTCATAAATTCCTCCATGTTACAGTTACTAATGTAGTTATAGTGAACCTTGAGAAGCAAGCAATCTTTCTTGGACCACTTTTTATTAAACAAGAAGATGTGTTGATTCCAGTAAGGACTGAAGTGAATGAGATTGGTAGTATTTTGGAGTTATCCCTTCTCTCCAACTTCGTTTTAGACTAGAATTTAGTCACAAGAAGGCAAATTCAAAGAGCAGAAAAATAAGAGCTGCTGTTTGAATGTAGAGAGGCAAGAGCTGCTTCACAGTTCACTCATTTTCTGTATGATAACATTCCATACAGAAAAGCTTTCCTTCAAGATATGGAGCAATGTTACAGACAAGTGTCAATGCATAGATTTTTGTTAACACTATCTAAAGGGGCTGAAAAATGTAGTGGGCAAATTAGAAATGTGGTAGTGCCAGCTAATGGTACTTTTGATTCAAGAAAGGAAAAGTCATGGCCAGGGACTGGGTTTTTTAGATTTGGAAACAGAAGAGAGAAACCAAGTAGAATATCAAACTGAAGGCTTGTGGCCTGAGCAAGAATGAAAGAAGAAAGTTTGAATTATAAGATGAGGTTGGTATGGCACATAGAAAGGCATGGGAGGAAATAATATGACTAAAGATGGTGATGGAGAATAGATGCTTGAGTTATGTGAGGCTGGAGAGAGGAAGAGGTGGTGGCTGCAAACCCTGGCGGCATAGCTGTCCGTGGTGCTGGGTGGAGACCAGCAACTAGGAGCAGGCTGTGTGCTGCTCAGGAGCAGTTAAGGAGTGTCTGACTCATAAGTGAGGGGAGGAAAAAAAAAAAAAAAACACTGCTCTTTTCTTGTGGAAAATTATCTTCCTGGATAGTGAGTGGCAGAGAAAGTACAGAAGATATGACTGAGATGATGTGAAGAGTCTCGGTTCTCTGAGGCAGAAAGGTCAGGTGTGAACTGGGAATTTAAGGGCTCTTTTTAAGTTCACTTGTGACAGAGACATGACATCTAATAGAAGCAAGTGATATCACCCTCCTGGAAAAGTTGTTGTAGTGTTAAATACCTGTTGAAGGGCTTTTGACAGCCTGATGGTTTACAAATGTGTTCAGAAAGTATTTGATAAGATAGATCCTAAAAAATGGCAAGGTGCCACTTGTCAGCATAAGAACCACAGTATTTCCCAATAACTACCTTGTCTTCCTGCATTAAAACATCTGTGTGAGCAAATACTCAGCTGTAAATAATTTATATAGCATGGGGTAAAAGTGAATGGAGCAGCATTTAAAGCAAATGGTCTGGCTAGGTACTTGCATGAGGGGTTTTTTGTTTGGTTGGTTTGGGTTTTTTTGCTCTTTTTTGTTGTTTTTCATACAATGCCTGCTGTTGTGACATTTAATTTTTCAATGCCCCGGGGACTTTTTTTTAAAGCCGTGGACTTTGTGCTTAATGAAAAATCAGTTCTGAAGTTTGAGGCGTGTTCTACTTGTAGCTTCAGACTGGGGACTTTCAAATCCGGTTCAGTCATCCTTCTGCATTCCACTTACGAATGTTCTCCACTTTTTTGTTATTATTGAGTCTTTTTGAATGATAGGAAGAATGGATACTACTTCTGTTATTTTGTTCTTAAACAAGCTTAATACTTGTTTCTTTCCCGTTTAATATGCTACTTAATGTTTCTCCCATTAAGTGTTTCTTTTTAAACACATTGCCCAGATCTCAACATCTGGGTGCATTTTTTGTAGAGAAATTAGGTTGTATCATTTTGAATTACCTCTTTGAGAATACTCTCCTTGGCAGTCAATAATGAAGAGACTTCATTCCTTCAAGATTCACACACTAGTGAGTTGTTGCCTAGGCCAATCTCACCCAAAGTATAGCAAGCTTGCTGGGTGTCTTAAGTCAGTAAATAATTCATACAGATACTGCCTCACTAATGTCCTGCCTTTTGTCTCTCGTTTATTTATTTGGTACACAGGTCACTGTCTGTGGTTTGGTTTATCTACAGTGACAGTTTTCCTCTTGTCACTTCTTTCTTAAGTAACTCTATTTGGTGGCTGATTACAATTACATGTAACGTACTGTACAGAGCAAAAATAGAAACAACAGATCTTTTTGAGCTTTCTGGCTTAATATAATAGTTTCTGTAAATGAAAGCAATATATGCCTATCCTTTTAAGACATTATATCATTTATGAGATCAGTGGGTTATTTTTTATTCTCAGCTCCCAAGAGGAACAAGTTCACGAATTCATGAAGAGAAATTTCTTTGTAAATAATAATTACATGTTAGTACTAGCAAAGAGTGAAGCTCATGTAGAAACATGGTCTTGTTCTTGGTTTCTTTCATTACCTTATGTATCACCACATCAACTATTTGTATGTAGTTAAGTTTTTTAAAACTTTGATCTCCACAGAGACTGAATTTAAAACGTGATTATGCCAGTAAGATTGGCAGCTGAGATGCCTGTCTCTTTTACATCTAAATTGAAAAAAGCAGTTTTAATACTCGGGGGGCGGGTAGTGTAAAGCATGTCAAAGACATGTAGTCTTATGACATCTTTGTCATATGTTTTCATTTTAGACAGGGAAATTGTCTTACATCAGCTTACACAGTTCATAACAACACTGTTTAGTGCTAGTGAGTATATTTTATATTCCTTCTCTTCAGAGTTTGAGAATAGATAATTTTTCTCCTCTGTACAAAAGTTAGATTAATTCAATGGATATTTTCTTAAATTCCAAGAAAAGGAATAGGTAAGTATAACATGCTTGAGCACAACATATTTAAAAGTTATGTTCATGTAATGCAACTAAAGAATTTAATTATATAGAGATATAGGTAGAGTCATTTAAAATAGAAAAGTATGTGCATCAATCCTTAGACCAGTCTTTTGTCTGGAAAGTGAATTAATAGTGAAACATAAATCCTTTCATATCTCTTGTCTTTAGAGTACAGTAGCTAAGGTATCTAAAATTTCAAGTATCTGCCATATTTTGGCCTAGTACAATATCTTATCAGTGTAGCAGAAAACATAAGCGTTCATCATAGCAACAAAGTCCTATTCTTGTGTAACTTGCTATGCCCCACTAAGTTTCAAGTGTTCTAGCATTTAGACTGGCACAGATTCGGATGCATGCCTGGAGCATGCATTTCACCTCAAGTAACAGTTATGGCAGTGTTTCTTTTCTTTCTGATTTCTTTAACAGAGGCCCCTACTTAAGAAGCATATGGCCGGGGAGAAAAATAATCAAGCCATAATTTCTCCCCAGCATACTAATACTTCAAACAACTATTTCACTTTTTATTCCTTCCTCATTACAGATTGGTGATGAAGTTTTTCTAGATTCTTACGTGCACTTTAGGTTTCCATGCTATGGAAATGCAACTGGGATGGAAGTGGACAGGCTGGTACTTCCATAATGACCTTGATTGACAATTCTTTTGCTTCCTGGTAGGTGGGAGCCATAACGCTTAGTGTAAGGACTCTGTTGTAGGCTGGAGGAAGAGGAAGACTGCAATAAACAGAACTAGTGGTAAGTAATAACTTCCTGCCATCTCATAAAAGTCTTCAGGGAGATATGATTGATGTTCTAGAAAAATGATTGATTCTAGATGGAAATGCACATTTTTGAGATGTCCTAGGAAACTTCCAATACTGTTTTAGAGAGTCATAAACTCTCAGGTGTCAAGAGTAGTAAAGAGTAGATCCAAGTACAGTAGTTTGTTTCCAAAACAGTAGTTTGAAGGGCACGTTGAATCTGAGAGTCTTCAGAATACCATGATTTTCATCTCCATCTTCTGATTAGGAGAAATCAAATATGGTTTTAGGAAGTGTATTAAGAACAGAAAGTTCATCCTAAGGAAAAATTGTCAAAATCAGATTAAAGAACATGGTTTCTCTTTAAAAAGACATAAAGACAGTTAAAAGTTATCTGCTGTTTGGCTATATTACATTTTGATGTTGCAGCCAAACTTGTGTTTACTATTTGACTTGTTTCTGATATGCATTTTGGACAATGCGTTTCATTCCAATATTCTTTTAAAATCTTAAAGATTTCTGGATGGTGATCTGGTAAGCTTGAGGGAGAAATTAAGAAGATAGATAGTGGTGTTTACATACTGGTATTAACAAAGTCCATAGCTCATTCATTTGCAACCAGTAAAAGAGAAAACTATAATAGACACTTACCTTGTTCATCCGTACATAAGAAGAATGAGTACTGCTACTTAAATTCATTCTCCATCAACTTTTCTATGTTGTGGGAGACCATAGAATAAAATGTTGGTGCTGTGTAATGAATATTATTAGTTTTATGTACAGCATCAGCATTAAGAATCTTTTTAATGTTTATTCTCAGGGGAAAGTATATGACTGTTATTACTGTGCAAAAGCCAGTGTGCACGCACACACACACAGAAAAATCACTTAAAAGGCTTCAGGAGCCATTCCGATCATGGCTTTCTATGTTAAGGTTGCTCCAGCTCCTTTATAGCTTTCATAAGGTACTAAAAGTTAGAATATTTTATTATTTTAATAGAAAAAAAAATTGTTCATAGTTACCTGTGTGAACCTATAAAAATATTTTGCAAGTGTAATCACAAAAGCAGGTTGCAGAACATCATTCATTTAATGGTTGCTGTTCTTCTGACTAACAATAAATTGAGGTAAATTTGCATAATCATATGGAAGTCTCCAAAAGGTCATGAACAGTTGGAAAGACACTCCATGTTGACATAGAAGTTTACTTAGAAAGGCAATTTTTTTTTTACATTATTTGATGAAGTTTGCATGATAATTGAAGACTTTCTGAAGAAAGGTGTACAGATTTATTGTACGTATTTATTTTCGAGCCCTGGATATCAAGGATAAACGGTTCCTTTTTACAAGTTAAAAAATAAGGAAGTTTTGTTATGAAAATAAGCCATTATCCCTTTTGTCTTTCAAGAGTATTTGGTCAAGTATCAGAAACAGTGAGGGATGAGAGATGCTTGCTTTGAATACATGTATATAAATTAATCTTGTAGTCTTTGCACAAGTGAAACTTTTCCTTGACCCTTATTTAAATGGAAGCATTGCCTTCATAGTGATTTCTGTATAAAAAAGAAACTAAATTGATGAATTCAGGATTTAAAACTTCCCTTGTTTTTATACTACCTTAATGGTTGATCAGAGTTCATGCTACAACTATCCAAATTTGATGTAAATAGTTTAGTAGATCAGCTACTGAAGTCATAGAAAGTCAGACCATCAAATTCAGCACAAATATGACAACAACCTTTTGAAAAAAAAAGTATTCTTTTGGCTTTTTTTTTAATCTGCAGTTTAATAAAGTTTAGAGGGTGCTCATAGTATCTCTATGAATTGAACTATTTCCTCCCTTTGGCAACAGGAGATTTTCCTTCTCAATTAACTAAATGGATTTGATGAATAACTTACATGTGGAATGCCCCCTATGGGGATGATCAAAAGTCTTTAAATATGAAATAGTACATGATTATGATATAATATAGAGCATCATAGTTACTGATACTCCATTTATGTGCACAAGGAAAAGTATAGCCACCAGTCTAATAATTAATTTATAGCTTTTAGGTGGCTATAGCTCATGATAGTTGTTACAAATTGCTAATAGACCTTAAAGAGAAAAAAATCCCTCCAAGGCCAGAAATTGTTTTAGGTCTATATTATGCTGAGAGTAAGAGGAAATAAAGACAACTGGTCAGTAGCTAAAAACTTCCAGGATCAAGCATGAACAGATTTTTGGAAAATACACTATTGAATGGTGAGTAATACACAATGAAAAGTAGTAATGCAATTTGAATTTTAAAAAAAGTGATGAACTGAGAGGCCAACTTCATAAGAAAACAGAACTGCTTACTGTGAATTGTATGTTGAGCTTAAAGAACATTTTGTTCAAGAGAAATATGGCACCTAACCAAAAGGATTGTTTATAGTTAAGAAGTAAATGAAGTAATAGAATTTAAAATGTAATAGTTCTGGGCATCTTTTCAGACAGTCAGATCCAGTATTTGACCACCCATTCAACGAAGAACATTTTCCTTAGATCTAATTGGGATGTCTCATGCTGCAGCTTTTGACCATGCTGCTGTTTTCACTCTTACTGGGCTCCTCTCAGTAGAGCCTGGTGTGCCCTTCTTGCTGCTGCCCATCTTGCAGTTAAAGTCAGAAGTGAGATCCACTTTGCCTTCCTTCTGGGCAAAGAAGGACCCAGTTTCAGTTGGCTTCTCACTTTATTCCTCAGACACAGTTCACCTTGGTTCCTCTTTAGGACTTCTCTAATGCCTCGCTACCTTGTACCTGAGGATCCCCACATGGTGTCTCAAGTGTAGTATGCAAGTTATAGAGGGAGAGGAATAATAATTTTCTTTAGCTTCCTAAGTGGTAGCCTGCTGCCACAAGGCTACCCTGCTGACTCGTGTGCAAGCCATTGTCAAATAAGGCTCACCAGGTTATTTTGTGGAAAGCTGGTTTTCTAAGCAGCTAGCACCAGCCTGTTGCTTGGGGTTACTTCATTCCCACAGCAGTGTTGTTGTATTCATTGAACAGGTTAGCCCATTTTTTCCAGCCTATAAGGATTCTTCTGAAAGATAGCCCTCCCCTCCAGTTTATCAGTTACTCCTCCCAAATCGACGTCAACTGCCTACTTGCTTGAAAGTATGTTCTATCCCATTGTTCTGCGCATACGGAAGCAAAATTACTTAGAACAGGTTCTTGGCAATACCAGGCAAAGCATTCACATGTATGCTAATAGTCATATACAGAAAGTGGAGTTAAACTCGCCCCACTGATGAAGGGATTCTCTGGCTATGTAGCACTCCTTAAGAGGCAGCATAGATCCAAGAGATGCTCTCTCTTCAGTGTCTGGCCCTTGTATGAGCCCAGAGTGGCTTCACCCTGGGTCCACCTGGTCTCATCACATGGTGAGCACAGGTGCAAGCAATTTGCCTGTGCTCCCTAGGCCAACCACATCCCTTCACCAGATGCTCGATCACCACTTCAAGCCATGACCTAACAGTTTCTCTATACCCATCATTCTGCTTCAGGAGAATGCTAAATATATCAGTTCCTATGAATGCACTTGAGGGGCACATCTAGTAGTGAGTCATTCTCTGGTCATTGAATCTGTGACCTCTGTGCTTTGAGGCCTAGTAGATAGTAATTCAGTCACCTTCCAGTTCATTTCTCACATTCAGCTACTAAAATGTCATGGAGTTTCTATGTCAAAGGCCTTCTTAAAGTAAAGGTAAATGATACCCACTGCTCTCCATATACAAAACCAGTCATTTCACTGTAGAAGCAGTTAGGCATAATTTGATCAGCAGCGGTTGTTTCTAGTCACGTTCTTTATGTACCTTTTACAAGCTCCTGCTTCATATTTTTTCTTGTGTTCTCCTACTCTTTAGCTTTCTTGAACATAGGGGTGCCATTTGCCTTTTTCTGGTCTTTGTAAGAGCTTTCATTAATGATCATGAAGTTTCAGGAATGATGGGAAGGAACTCCCCAGTGATACTGACCAGCGCCCTCAGCATATTTAGATGTATCCTCTATGCACTCCCATGGGCTTATGTAAGCACAGTTTGCTCTCGTCTGTCACCACCTCTGTCTTTCTGTACCCTGAATTATTCCTTCTTCTGCCTGAATGCATGGTGGCAGAGACCCAAGTTGACAGTAGACCTTACCAGGAATGCTGAGGCAAAAAAAAAAAAAAAAAAGTATATCAGCCTTCCCCATAAGTATTTCTATCTTGGTCCTCCATTCACTAGGTAGGCTGCCCTCACTTTCCTTAATCTTCTTTTTGCTGCCAGCAGAGCCTACAGAAATCCTAGTTGCTTTCAACTCCATCACCAGTTTCAAGTCTAGCCAAACTTTGCTTTCCTAACTTACATATCTGTGTGCCTAGGCAGCATCTTCCTATTTCTCCAGGGTAGCTGAACTCCACTTGTATACACAGTATTTTGAATCTGAAGTCAGGAATTTCTCATTCATGACAGATGAGGTAAAGATTGGGTTTATTTCAGCTCTTCAGAGATTTGGGCTAATGTATACTGAATGTTCTGTTCTGTATGCTGTATATTCTGTAGACTAAGAAAAAACTTGACACTTTGTACAGGGACAACATATTTTAAGAAATAGTTTTTCAGCAGTGGGATTTATTAATTTTTGGAGACACCTGAAACAGTAGAAAGCTTTCCCAAAAAACAGCATTTCGAAACTCAATGAAAAGCATCATTGTTTTGTGTCCTTGTTTCCAAGATATTAAGTGATATGTTCTTTCCTTGATTAAGATATTTGGGGAACAAAAAGTTGAAATGCAGATAAAATCTTTAGAAAGCTGGCATTTGATGAAGATTTTTTGTAAAATCTAAGATACAGATGATGAGAATTTGAGTGTTATTCACTAGTAACACTGTTATTTTGGTTTGCTTGTTTCTGATAAGGAAAAATCAGTTTTATTTCAGTACAACTATGAAAAAATCTACATAAAGAAAATGATGATAATTGTGTCTATAACTAAGTCTGTCTTCATGCTTTCATAGTAAATTTAAACCTTCAGAAAATTTTAATAGAAAATGTTTTGTGTAGAATATGTGCTGTACATTACGAAGGTAAGCAAAAGAATTACCTTGTGAGTCTGCCTGGATCTGTGGCTGATAACCACTGCTAGACAAAGGAGCCTTTCCCACATTCAGTTCCTCAGCAGAAGGTCCTGATCAGAATCATGTCTGTGAACCTTCTCCTGTGGAGACTTTCTGCCTTGCCTGTACTCTTGAAGAAAGGATTTTGGTTATTCGTAGTCACTCTGTCCTTTGATTCTGCATTGACTCAATGGTTCATTGGTAGCCTCCTTATTGGTTTTGTTGGGTGTAATTTACTGCAATGTAACATACTTTCATACATTTGTAGGCAATGGGAGCTGTATAGGTAGTTCATGCATTATGTAATATTAAACGATACAGAAAAGAATGAATGGCAAGAATGTTCAGTTCCTATTTCCTAGCCTTGATGTTTTCATGTTATCAAATGTTCACCCTGTACTTGAGAAATACTTCAAGAATTTATAAGTGTGCTTTAAGCAAGTGTTAATGTAATAAAGCAGTGTTTTAGATGCACTTGTAGCTGAAATATACGCACATTTTAGAGAGCAGCGTGACTATAATGAAGAGTAATATAAAATGCTATAATATTGAATGTAAGAGTAGATTAGGCTATTGCATTGTGTCGATAGAGTAGGTTTGGGTATTTCAGTGTTCTGGAAGTGGTAATGAGCAGCATGTGTATTAAAGCTTCCACATGATTATGAACTGAATAACTATACAAAAAGTATTTTATATGCATTCAGAGAAACTAGAAATACGTAACAGGCTCTTCTCTGAATTTTTTTGTCCACGCTCTTTAGGTGAGAGCAAATGAGAAAATTGGAATAATTATTAAGAAAAAAAAAAAACAATTTTCTAATGAACAACATAGTGAATAAAGTATATTGGGACCAATATGCAAGGACATAATGTAAATAGGTCATTTGATGAGCTGTTTAAATGGCCATTGCATATTGGAGGAGAAATAAGGAATATTTCCTGAAGCTCTGTGGGGAATCATCATCTTTTTCACCTTCCTTTCTTTACCAGTTCTTAATTCAAATGTGTATCTCTTGTATCTATTCAAGCTGAGATTTTAGAAATAGAAATTTTAGGTCTGTTATCATAATATAGTTGTTGAAACTTCATCTTACTCTTTTTTGTAATTAGTCTGTCTTGTAGTGATTTCTGTGCACATATAAGTGTATGCAGACTTCTGTAATTCATAACTCCATGTATTTTCTTAGTGTTTTTAAAACAGGACCTTTAAATTTTTGTATTTTGGGAGTGGAAAGGAACAGTTTATATCTCTTTAAACTGTCTTACTCAGGCTGTAAAATAGTATGATCCAGTACTAACTTAGAGTGAAAGGACATTCTGGGAGCTACATCATTCAGGGAAATTTGGCACTTTATTTTCACTGTCTCCTTAAAATTTCATTTTTCATGTAAATTGTTTGTTAATTATACATTCTTCTGTGCTTTCTTAATAGGAGTTTTTCATAGTCCAATTTTTAGTTTCTGAATTTTTTAGAAGAATATTCAGGAATTAAAGGAGAAATGTTTGCAGTTAAGTGGAATGGTTTTGGGGAGATGAGCCAAGAAGAAGGGGAAAAAATGCTTATGATTATTTTGAAGGATTCCTTCCACTATGTTGCTAATCATGTCAGCTTTCAACATGAGCTACAGTTCAAATGTGGAGAATGTGTAGAGGTTTGACTCTGAGATAGTAAGTAGCAGAATAGAAGCATCTGTTTCCTTGATATTTTTCTAAAATAAGGGGGTTTGCAGTGTTTCAGGAAATTTGAAAATCTATTAAACTTGCAGTAGTAGTTCCACTAGGCTTATTAATTGCTCCTCATCTGACAAGTAATTTTATTATGTAGAAGTCAGGATGCTTTTGGGCTACAGTATTTCCAAACACCAAATTAATGTAGTTAGTCAGAAGATACTGTCTAATCTGACCTCCAGTTTAAAATGACCTGCAATTATAGCTGGTGAAATGTCATTTAAAAGATTAGTAACAAGATGATTTAATATACAACAAGCAAAAATACTTAAATGCAGTACATGCCATAAACCATAGCACTTTTTCATTCCAAGAGAAACTTTCAATTAAATTTTGGATCTTTATCTAATACTAAAATAAGCATTCAAGCATGTGATTTTCTGAATATATAAATGAAGTTAGCCCACTAAGTAAAGAATTGCTTGTATATAACACCAGAATTTGTCTTCAGAAAAATTTCACCATTTTGGAAAGAAAAGCAAGGATACTTCTTGTGCTTGCTGTGATGGCTTTGCTGATTCGGACCCCCCGAGTTAGAAATATCCTGTCCCATGCTTATTGTGAGTGTCCCAAAATCCCTAACTTTTCTCTTTAACAGTAGGCTACATAAGAATAAAAGTACTAACCAAAGTCAGTCAACGTACGTGCCATTGAAACTCACGTCATCTTGGTGAATTGTTAACATTCATGGTTTAAAATTAAAACTATCTGTTCCATCTTTGCAGAATAGTCCTTATAGGTTTTACTTTTCAGCCAGATATTTTTCACAGTTTTCCTGAGTCAGAATAAACATTACCAAATCTCCATTTAGACCCTGGGAAAATCTTTTAATTTTTTTCACATCTGTGGCTTGTCTGTTGACCCATTTTCTGCTTTCCCAGGGGTCTCCAGTGCAATAGGATCCTGGCTTGCTGTGTCTCTACCTCCATTCCATGTCTTTCTTGCATCACAACAGCCTCCCCTGGCCTGGTATTATTAGGTCCTTCCAGAGGAAGGAGCACTTTTCCCTTTTTTCATAAAACCTTACCTGAAAGAATTCAAAAGGCTGCAAATGAATTAAATGGCCAATCTTCCTCATGACTACTCATCCACACCAATGTGTACTTACCCAAAGACTAGCATACTCAACAACAGGTGCTAGAAGTATGGCCATGAGTACATAGCATGGCTATGGGAATCACCTGCACATGCATTGGAATACCTAACGTGAGTGTAGCCGGCTTAGCGGGCGCAACAGGTTAATCTGTGGTGTATCATCTCTGCCTTCTCTATGATGTGAATATCTGGGAAATTTGCAACCAGTGGTCTGCCTTTCATTACTGTGGTAGCCCCACAGCACTTTCTGTTGTGGTTCTCCACAGGGTTGTTACTTTGTGGTGAGCCATAGGAAGTCTGCTTGAGACTGTCACCAGCTCCTGTTCTCAGTGCTGGTAGAGTTCCAGCACTGGGAGGGCGCAGAACTAGTAAGGCTAATGCAAAAAAGAGGAACAAAATTAAATGTAAAAATTGGGTATTTAAATGAAGACACAGCTTGTTGCATTGTGATTTTTCTGTAAAGCTTCATAATAGCTGCTCATTCCAAATACTGTATTTGCTGTAATTTGTGGAGGAAATTTTTCCTTCAAACGAAATCTTCTTCAGCCAAAATCTGAATTTTCCTTCTGGCAGTTAAATGCAAGACACACCACCACCTGCTAGTGCCTTCTATGCTGAAGTTTTCCTTTCACTTTCACTGCCTGCCATATTCTGGTTTTCCTCTGTTATCAATCAGGCTGTCAAAATGCATTACTTACAGTTGCTTTAGCTGACATCTCAATTTTTGTTGAAACGTAGCTAGGCAAAAATAATGCATTTTGGAAAGTAAGAATTTCAGTATATCCTCAACATAATCGTATCTTGCAATCATATGCTCATGAATAGCTTTTCCACTTTGTTTCAACTGCACTATGTAATAAAAATTGATGTTTATTCTTTGATGTGAGATGCAGTAATCAAATATAGTGGTGAAATAGATTCATCAATGCATTTAGACTGGTTTTGTTTGTTTGTTTGAGGAGGGCTGGCTGTGCCTGGCTGATTGGTTTCAACTGTGCTAGGGTTTATACTAATAGAAAACAAAAATACGTTTCTGTCTAACTTACACAGAAAGTGAATGATGAACACCAACAAATACATAAGCACAAAGAATCACTGAATAGTTGGCTGTCATGGAGATTAGCAATGGAAATGTAGTATTGAAAGTGTCCTTGGTGTTTTATAAGGAACTTAATAAGGGTTTAGGCAATGACAGCATGGGACAGTCTAGTAATCTGAGAATAGAAGTTGCATTTCAATTTGGAGAGAGTCTTAAAAACACCATTTGTCTTCAGTCTCACTGTTCATTTTTACTTTCTTTGTTACCTTAGTTACAGCAGGACAAAATTAATATATATGGATGATGGTTATGTGTCAATGGTTTACAGGCTGGTTTGGTCCGGTTCCGTGACTAGAGAGGCTGAGGGATTTTCACAAAATCCACACCTCCAGAAGAAGGAAACAGGGGACCCCAAAATAGTTAAAAGCATCAGCAATGATCTGAGGAGAAACAAACTAATTTACTAAATACAGTTTCGGAATGCAAGATAACACACTGTAATACAATATAATTAGAATTGAAGCTAATAAATCGAATATAATGAAAGAGTATCTGAAAGCTGTAGGCCTTACAGTAGTGCTGAGGCAATGTGTGCTGTTGTGATGAGCAACAGTGAGGAGAGCTGAGGGAAAAAGGGGGAAATCAGGTGACTTTTCCAGGGGTTTCTCTCCTCTCTGACTGCAAAACCCCCTGGGGTGTGTAGTTCTTCTCTTCCGGACAGGTGCCCAGAACTGGAGCATTAACTCTAACTCCCAGTGCATTACATGATGTTATGATGTGGAATACCGATAACCAAAAATCATAAAGCCATGACATTATGCTTCTTGAGTATTTACTAATTGTTTATTGACCAGTGGCCATATCAGTTTGAGACATAGGTTGCTTTTCCAGAGCACTGCATGTAAGCTCCATTTCTATCAAGTGTTTCTGTTTAATTGACATTCTATTTGTTTAACTTTTTTCTTTTTTACTTTCTCTATATCCTTAACTCTCTTTAGTAATATGAATACATTTCAGGGAAATTAAGATCAAATGTTGCTATTACAGAGCTCTCCCATTTTTTTGTGTATCAGTTCAAGAACCTTACTAATCATGACTTGCTTGCGCTCTTAGGAAAAATATTTCTAGATGTGCTGGGATTTTTATTTCTAGCAGATCTAGAACGTAACATTCCCCTTGTAGGGCAACCACAGTGTGTTTAGTATATAAAGAGATGTCTTGGTGATTATTTTTATAAAGTTCTGTAAGAAGAGAAAAGATTTCTGTAAATAAGGTGGACGTGTGGATTTGTAAGATTGAGTTGTAGCAGATCTAGAACTTGAAAGATAAAACTTAGGAAAAAAATCCCATTAACGTTAAGTTTGCTTAAGCTGTAGATTTTTCTGCTACTTACAGTTTCAAAATCAAGATTTGAGTGTATTTCTAGAAAGATTCTTGAGCTTAATTGGAGAAAGTTGTGAATTTTTTTGTGTTCTATGTGGATCAGATTGTATAATGCTGATTTTTCTTCTTGGTATTAACATTGTTTAGAGAGACATGTATGAAATACTTGGAGGTTTATTTGAATGGAGTTTAAAAGGATGTAATAACGTATGCCTTTGGCAGGGTCCTGCATCACTACTTTATCTCTTAAGTTGTAGAGATACGGAATTGAAGAATGGACTATTTGATGGATAGATAATTGGTTGGATGGTTGCAGCTAGAGGGTCGTGGTCAGTGGGTTTATGTCCAGATAGAGGCCAGTCACAAGTGGTGCCTCCCAGGGGTCTACCTTGGGACTGGTGCTCTTTAACATCTTTTTTCAATGATATAGAAAGTGGGATCAAGTGTACACTCGGGAAGATTACAGATGACACCAAACTGAGTGGTGCAGTTGATAATATAGAAGGTAGGGAGGGACCTGGACAGGCTTGAAAAGTGGGCATAGGAGAACATAATGAGGTTCAACAAGGCCAAGTGCAAGGTGTTTCACTTGGGTCAATCTCAGATATATGTAAAGACTAGAAGAAGTCTTTGAGGACAGCCCTGCTGAGAAGGACTTGTGAATTCTGGTTGATGAAAAGCTTGAAATGGTTGGAACTAAATGATCTTTAAGATCTCTTCCAACCCAAGTCATTCTATGATTCTGTAGTACGTGCATGAACTATATTGCAATCAAATCATCAGGAGTAGCATGGACTCACCGCTAGGGGAAATCATGCTTGGCCAAATGGCTAACCTTCTATGATGAAGTGACTGGCTTGGAAGATAAATAGAGCATTGGATATCATCTACCTTGACATCAGTGATGCTTTTGACTCTATCTGCAATAAGATCCTTGTGGTGAAGCTGATGATGTGCTACATGAACAGTTAGGTGGATTGAAAACTGAATGGCTGAGCCCACAGAATGGAGATCAGTGAGACAGGGCCTAGTGGGCTGGTAATTCCTGTGAGGAAAGACTGAGAGTGCTGAGACTTTGCAGCTTGGAGAAGAGAAGACACAAGGAAACTTAACAGTATGTATGTTACTATACGTATGTAAAACTTAAAGTAAAACTCCAGGACTTGAGTCCTTAAGGCTTGAAACTGAAATTTGTCTATTTCTGTCTTCCTGATTTAAACAAAGTTATACCGCTTGTCAGCCTTTGCAGGGAAGCTGTGTGCTGCAAAGAAAAATATTTACTTGTACAGCGATATATTAGGAGTGCACGCCCCTGCTTTAGATAGAAAGCTATTGACTTTGTTTTATGGAAGAAAAAGTTTGTTTCCTTTAATTAAAAAAACAAACAAACAAACAAAAAACTGCTTGAAACAAAGCTACAGGAGTTTATGCTTTCTTCCACAATAGTGAACTTCCATATAAGTCTTTGATGAATGTGATGTGTGGTATCTGTTGCTTGACTGAAATAGATGCACTCTTTACTATAGGAGAAATTTTCCAGGGTGTGGTTATAATGGCATTGTAAGAAAGAAAGGCACTGCCTGGATTGTGCCATTCTCTCCTTTGAACGTAGACTAATCATTGCTGTCAGTCCTACTATTGAAATAAAGTCTCAAGCATTTTGCTTCTTTAGAGAAATTTGGACTAACAGAAATACTATCCAATTGTGGCAATTATAAATTTAATATTTGAATTTCTTCTTTTTTCTTATGTTTCTGTGTTATAAACTGAAAGTGCTCTGTTAAATAAAGTCAGTGATGCAGT
Organism: Bambusicola thoracicus; assembly: GCA_002909625.1. Lineage (NCBI taxonomy): Eukaryota > Metazoa > Chordata > Aves > Galliformes > Phasianidae > Bambusicola > Bambusicola thoracicus. The sequence goes on along the minus strand of PPHD01001545.1, from coordinate 7,168 downwards.
ATGCATTTTGCACAAAATGGTAGTTATAATAACAATGTAATGATATCACATAAATGGAGTGAAACTACTGTTTTCTGAAACAGTTTAATGATATTTTTGAGTGGTTATTACAAGCTTCCACCCACTACTCTCCACTAGTAAGAGAGAATAAATAAACAAATTATTATTAATCATAACAGTGTGGCTTTATCTTCTCATATTTTAATTTGGAAGAAATTTTTTTTGTGATGTCTATAGCATTCACTAGCATATGCTCCCAGTTCATATTTGTACACTTTTCATTTCAAAGTCTGATTGTGCGCCATCACTGCCTTGTTTCAAAACCACCGAATAAATAACCATGAAGTGCTGTTTGAAGAAATGCAGCAGTTGTGCTGTTTGAAGAAATGCAGCAGTTAACATTTTTGTATTCAAACAAAATACTTGAAAATGCAGATTAAAGCTTTTGATATTAACCTCTATATGTATTTACATCTTGGGGAGGAAAATAGTTGAGTGAATTTTGGCATCTAAAATATTTTTTCCCATTTTATTATTTGGCAGACAAATATGAAATTGAGGCAATAGGTGTTATTTATTCAAATTCCACTTTGGAGATTTTGTACCTTTTTCCTCACTGCTTTCCATGAATACCCTGCTTTGCCTCAGAAATCTTTTGGTGTTTTTCTGCTTCACTGAAAGTACTATAGAATTTATCATTTTGACAGCATTAAAATCCCAACTTGCACAATAGACTAAGCCTTAATTTTCTCTTTATATCACGGTAGAAGCTTTAAATGTATAAAGATGACAGATACTGTAGAGCTTTTTAGACTGATCTCCATTGCTCCATGTAGTGTTTAATCCTTTAATTCATGGAGCTAATTGAAAGCTAGAGAACTCTTGCAAAATCATAGTATTTCTATTTTTTTTAATGCTTTTTACGTCATGCTTGCTTGACAAAAACAGTCATTTTCTAACTGTCCTTCCTAAAGCAAAGCCTCATTGAAGAATAGGCACAAATGAAGTTGCATTTGCTTTTTTCTTGTGCTGTGCACAGTTAGCTTTAGCATGTGTGGCTAAGTCATCATCTGCCATTTGTGTATGTTATGATATTTAGAGACTGACAAAGCTGCTGCTTCATTTAATTAGGGCATTGAGTTGCTATCACTGAAGCAAAAGGGCTTCAAAAAGTGGCTTTGTAGAAGAGTCCCAAAGAACTCAAAACTGACCCTTCAACCAGCAGTAGAAACTGCTTGAACCATCTGACAATTATGGTGAATGATTACAGTCTGGAGAGTTTCTTCTCTCTGTTGAATGGCTCCAGCTCCTCTCCTGCCTGCTCCCAAAGCCTTCAGCTGTCTGTTCAGATTAAAACCCTGGCCCCTCCACCAGTGTTTCTTCCATGTTGCTGCTTTTACATTCTGTCTCAATTATGGTACTACAAAGTTCATAATAATTACAGCTATATCCTTTTTCCCTACTTCTAGAAAACAGTCTTTTTCACAGCAAACTGTATGTATGGTGTCTAGCAACAATGCAGCTTACTCTCAGTCTTAGTGAAGTTTTCAGCATATAAACATAGATACGGTCTAGAAATTACTCGTAGTACTGAAAAAAAAAACTAAGCAACAAGTTAATCCTTTCTTTCTGGAGTATTTCGTCCTTTCATCTCACTCTGTTTTCCCACATCTCCTTCCTATGGAAAGACTCTAAAACTGCATGTTTGTTGCTTGTATTATATTTGTCATCTGCATTTTTCTCAAATGTGGAATAATATTTTAACTAATTCCCATTGTATATTGTAACGGAGTACTGTCGTGTAAGGTAAAACACAGTTATACTCCTGCTCTTTGAAAGGGCTGAAGATTTTACTGGATTATTTGAAATAGACCAGTTTATGGTTGGTGGAATTCTTACACATTTTGCCTTTCCTTTAACTGCCAGAAGTATGGAGTCATTGCATTGCAGTGACTGGAGCAGGGAGAGGGAACGCTGGCCAAGGTTATTCAAGCCTCTAAAGGTTCAAACTGCCCTCGCATTTATCCATTGATAATTGCTTAATAATTCATTGACAATGCATATGTCAGCCTGGAGAAATTGTGTACGTAGGTCAGATGCTTCAGCTGGATGCCTGAAGTTGAATTTATCTAGGTGGTAAAATTTGGAGCCTCCTTACTAGTTCCTGGTCATTGTTATATGGGCTTGTGTTTTATTTTCTCTTATAAATTGTGTCTTTAGTGTTATCTGCACTAGTCAAAGAAAGATGCCTAGATTTATATAATCAACAGCTATGCATATGATGATTGCCTGCTTACTATTTTAAAAAAGCAAAACAGTATTGAATAATAAAAAAAAATAAAAGCTCTGCTTTTCTGTCTTATCAGGCCACCAGTTAGTGGCAATAATCTTATACTGTCTTTATTCTCTTTCTCCTTGTCCCTCTCCTTATCTGAGCTTTTTTCTCTATTTCAAACTGCTATAATTTCACTGAAATTGGCAACAAATTTATATGAGATTATGTAAATTTAAAAAACTAAAATATAATAAATTGTCAGCTTGCTTTCCATCTCAGTAAGAAATTTCAGTATTGCTTTTCTTCTCTAATTCCCTTGAAGAAATACAAGTTGTTGCTGAAATGTGGTGGTTTTTCCCCTTAATAGTAAAACCAGGGATGAAATGCCAAGAATTTCAGGTTAAAGGGCTTGGTTGTTCAGTTATAAGCAACCAAGGTATGACTTCAAAGGGAAAAAGTGAATAGCATTAATTACATTTCTGCATTAGAAATCATAACCAAATCAAAGCCTTTATGCTACTGTGTTTTTGTTGCTTTTTCTATTTAGTCTGTCAACACAATGTACTTATTGTTTGAAAACTCTGGGAAATCTCCATGATGCTTGTGGTTGGTTTTCAAAGAAAACCGCAGATAGACATATCTGAGATGTGCTTAGAATCGTGAGATGAAGGATGATCTGCTGAATGGGATTGCAGAGCTACTGATTGAAGGATGCAGTGGAAAATAAGCTTTCTTTTGAATGAAATAGGCTACTGCTTCTTTAATAAAATAATATAAAATCCTTTGGTTGCAATTATCTTAACGTAGGTTGTTTCCAAAATTGAATAATGCTCTGCTTCCAAAATAAAGCAACTTAAGTGAACTGTACAGGCCTGGAAAAAGGGTAGGGACTCTGTAAAAGGCAACTGTGTAGAGTACTACGTTGGTCTTTGAGAATATGCAGCAGATGCGTATAATATTGAGAACAGTGATGGATGGGAAAAAAGGATGAACTAAAGGTGAAAAGGGAAATAATGAATGCAACTCTCCAAATGAATAGAGGAGATTAATACACCAAAGAGACAAAATAATGAGGAAATGAACGTAATCAAATACATGGGGGAAAAATCTATCTCAGCAGTGCTCAGTGCTAAATTAAAAAAAAATCTTATTAATTACAGTGAAGAAAAAAGCTTTGTTCCTAAAGAGTATGTATATTTTTGTACATACAGAAAAAATAAAACAAAAACAAATCAAAACAGAAGAAACGGATGAAACTTTAGAAAGGTTGAAATGAGTGTATTGAAATAAAGTCTGAATCTGAATTGCTTCTTGCTATTGTCAGTATTTCATGTTCACCTTTTATGATGAAAATACATGCAAACATATATAGACTATACCCTGGCACTTCAGAAAGATTCCATCCAGAGTAGCCTGTGCTATATCCTTGGGTTCCTGCCTTATAGTTGTGACTGTCACTTTATAGGGTAGTTGTTTTTCTGAAACAGATTAGAGGTTCTACAGTTATAAATCCCTTTATTTTGTCTCCCATTTCATTTGTATTTTACAACTTCCGATGTGTTGGATCAGAGAGATAATTAAGTAATTTTGGATTAATTGGTTTCATAACTGAAACTGCATTCCAAGGATTCTGTAATTGCAAAAACCATTCATGCAAAAATGCCTTTGTGTTAATTCCAAATAGCTGTATAAAAATGACACCTCATTTATTTTGTAACTGTAGTCTTTAAATAAGGAACTCATCTGTTTTCTATATCATTATTTCAAAAATCTGTGATGGTACTGATTGTCAAGTGTGTTTGAATTTTTTTTTAATCTAGTAATTCACAATACAGAATATAGAATTTAACTAAGATGTTACCCATCTTTTTTTTTCATGGAGGAAAATATACTCCATACACACTTAATAGTCATTGACAATTGATCTATTGGAAGTTTATACTACTGCACAGAAAAAACAGATTAATGACTGAGTTTGTAATTTTCTGTGTTTAAACCAAATGGTGCACACAAACTTTTATGTTCCTTTTCATAAATTTAGACGGCTAATTTAATGTATCTTCGTCTTTATGTTAATAGTTCTCACGGCCCAGACTGATATTATGATATAACGTCACTTTGTTTTGTAGTGTAAACCTTTAATTTTTTTCTGACATAATTCAAGCTTAGCAAAATGGGGGAAAGTCTTCATGTAGACAAATGTCACTTGCCTTTTCCCTCCCAAGTCTTGTCTCTTTTCAGACATCGTATCTGTGCTTTTGTTTTGGCTTTGTCCTAGAAAGCATGAGTAATTACAAAGATATCATTGTTTTTTGTAGATTGACGTGAACGTGGAACCATTCGTTCACACAGTATTAATTTAACTTACTGGGTGTAACGTTCTTATAGTGTGTTCTGGATCATTTGTGTCAGTTGTTCATGAGATGGTTCGTATTTAAACTAAATTCCTTATACAAGTGTTTATAGTTGAAACGTTTCCAGGCACTTACCGAGGATAAAATCATCCATTTTATTAAAAACAAACTAGATGACAGTTTCCAAGCTTGGGAAATTTAATTCCATTTCCTCTAACGTTTCAAACGATTTCTTAGGACAAACTCAACGAATTCTAAATTCTATTTCAGCTTCCTTAAGTTTAATTTTGTTTCTTGTTTTGTATTGTCTTTTTTTGTAGGTGTTCTCCCCTTTCTACTTTCCTGGTTGCACAGTGGGACTTCTCCCACTCTGCTGCTGATGCCCCAGATGAACTTCTCAGGGGAGGAGCAGCCTCAGCAGTTTTGAGGGTGAGTAGAGGGCACTGGGACAGAGGCCGGGACAGTAGTGCCTCTTCTCCTACCTACTACTCTTCTCTTCTTCCCACAAAGCATGTGAATTTTCCTTGAGTTTTGGCATGCATCAGCATTTGTATTTCCTTCCAGGTTACAGGCGTGATAGTGGTCTTTTGACACACATTTTCATCTGGAGAAAAACTGTATTAACCTCTTAGCTGTAGGTTTATCAGACCTTTCTGCATCCCATCATTGAAGTATTAACTCCTTCCTTGTCTTTGCACTGAGAAAGAAGTGACCACTCTCATGTACTTCTCAGTCTCTGGTTCCTTCCTTCTTTCAGCAGTCTTGGTCACAAGGCTAAAAGACCACTGAGTGTTCTAGATTGTAGTTTGAATATATTCTTGTGCTTGCTTTGTTTTGTCCTGTTGGTGGATCTGGCTCAGGTGAAGTCCAGCTTTGTTAGTAGAAATTGGTGGAGAGGTGCACAACTGCTACATAAGAGGGGGAGAGGAAAGAACAAATAAAATCTTACAGCTTTTTTCTTTTTTAAAAAGCCAAGGTCTTTTGCAGTCTGTAGGGCTCCTCTTGTACATTTTTGGAAGTAAAGTACCCTGCAGTTAAAAGCTTTACATAGCAATAGCTAGTACTAAAGGAGTTCCTGAGAGGTTCACATACTCATGATTTAGCCATTATAATCTGTTAATGTTAACACGATTAGTAAGTGGATCCTTGAGTTTGTAGACCATTGCTGTTCCTTAGTGTCTTTCACCATTATTTAAAATATAGCATTTCATGTCCACAAAGAAGCGTGTGCAAGCAACACAGAACAAGGGAAGGCTTCTGAAGTAAACATGCTATGTAATAAAAAATGCTTCCAGGCTTTCTAAATATTATTTCTTTATTTTACACTAAGATTTAGTCTTCTACTATTCTTGAGTAGTTTATTAAACTCTGCTGTTCTTTTATCTAATTGAATGGTAATCAGTTGTTTGGAAACCAAATAGTGCAGATGCTACAGATAAGGCTGTAGTCAGTTTCACTAGACTTTGTGAATCCTATCTCAGAGCAATGTAAGTAAAGTTTTGTTAAATTCAGATTAAAAACAAATGCATTGCTTATGAAAAGAGAATACCCTTATTCATCCAAACTTGGAGCTTTTTCATTTCAAGTTTCAACTGTTTTCAAAACTGTGACATTTCTTCTGGAATTTCTTGAGGCATCTTAGGCCTCATGTTACCTCATCTCTGTATCTATCCTTACTGTCGCTTTACATTACTTCTTGTTATCAGTTAATTTAACTTTATAATTAATTTGTACATAAAAATCCTTCAAGAACGTTTGATGTGCTGTTTAGACTGCTGTATCATCTACCGTCAAATGCACATACTGCTGTTGTGATTATATTTTAGAAGATATGATAGATTAAAAAAAAAATCAACTACTGATACCATCAGGGGTTGCAAATCATAACAGATAATATTTGGGGATGCTTGTGTCTTTTCGTTGTTAAAATTTTCTGCATAAATCAGTAACTGTTGTTTTAGTTAAACAGCAACTAGTGGTGGTGTTCATTGTATTGTAAGTGATGATGCTCCCCCTCTGATTAACATTTGTACGTTTTATTTCTTGTTTTATGTGTCTTTTCATCAAAACAGTCTCTGGATACACAGGAGAAATTGAATATTATCTGTATTCAGATGATATCTTGCCATCTTTTTCATTTCTTGTTTGGTTGGAATGTGTTACATCTCATTCCTCTCTGTGTACTTGACCTGTCATTAAGGCAGAGACTTCTATTACATACCAGCTTGAAATAAGTGGCAATCAAATGTAGTATCTTAGTCTGTTTTGTGGATCTTATTAAGCCCTGGTATTCATGTAAGCAGTGTTGCATTGTTATTGATTCTGGGGATCTGAATTATATTTTAGATGGATACAAGATCTGTGAGGAAAAATGCCCATGACTCTTGTAACTGGCACAGTTAATGCACACAACCCACATCCACACAACTTAGCTATTTCACATTCATGAAAGAAACCTGCTCCACATTAAGTGTCTGATGTGGAATGTCACTTTCACTCTGCAGTAAAGTTATTATATGAACTATATAATACATAATAT